>ML792207.1:182131-198998 GCA_009831015.1 Picea engelmannii
AATTTAAAAGAGCAAATCTGAATTTGTCAAGAAGAAGTTATTTTGTTTCCATCTTTCTATTTATCTTCTCTTTCGTCTCTCAAAACATCACTAGTTTCACTTTCATAACCTTTGACTTAAGACAAGCCAAAAAATTAACGATTAATTAAAATCAACTAGACTTTATGTTTTGTAGGGTCCATCAACTAGTCTAGGCTAGAGACTTGACTTAGCTTGGAGAGGAAACTCTTGAAGGTTGCAAAACATACATAAGAGTCTGTGCTAGGGAGTATTAAAAGTCTAGTATCATGAAAATTATATGGGAACCCCCTCTAACACAGGGGCTAAACACAAGGTTGTGTGCAGAAAGGTAGCGAAGATAACCCCTCCAAAGATGGACCAAGCGTAGTGGGGAACGAATATAGAGGGCTTGTCTTAGGATTCCATCAATAACATTTTCCATGGATGTTTGTGGGTATCAAATCCATTCGAGGTCCTCAGTTGTCTTCCAGACCACTTGCTTTCGATGCCCTTGACAATTTTAGGCTTTGATACCTTTCTCATTGCGGTCCACCCGACTGTCGACTATACCCGCCTGGTGACTGTTCACACGCTGACAACCTAGTTACCTTTATTTTAGGGACTTACATAGGTGACTGCAAGGGTATACCGTGGTACCTAGGATAGACATCATGCCACACTTTGTAGAGTATACCCGGAGGGTGCTTTCGTATTCAAGTTTCACTTGCACTAGTAAGTTGCTCTAGTGTTGGTTGTTGTAACTGTTCTTCCAACTAGTTAGTGATTGCTTGTCTTATCTCATAGGGAGTTTTTCTAGTGTGTGCTGTTCTTGAATGAATAGAAATCCCTAGTGTGTAATTGATATTCTCACATAGTGGAGGATCAGGTTCTACACCGGTCACAAAGGATTCTTGGCCTTCCATCGGGTACACTGGAGCCACCCCCACCACTGCTAAGGTGAAAACTAAACCAACAAAGGTCTTTTGAGATGACCAGTTCATAAGAAACTATGCCCAACCAACCTCCGAGAGAAGAAATTTCAATTCCAGAGGAACCAACCATTTCAGACCTTGGAGTGGAAGCTCTTGGTCCGTCCAAAACTCCGACCACTGATATTTTGACGCCCATCATCGTACAAATTTATCCTTACGAGTGCTAGACAGTTTCACAAGAAGAAATGGAAACAAATGCTACCACTTCTTCCAGGAATTCTCCTATTCCCGCTACGAATGTCACCATAGGGGGTGTTCCACCTCCTAACCCACTGTCATCGGTTCGGGCCACCATGGTCTCAACCTCCTCTACCTTGAGCAATGGTCTGATCCCATCTATGGTGATGACCACTGCTCCTTTCAAACAAAGTGTGACATGCCCTCTGTTCTCATATGGGATGCCTAGCTCAGGTACAAGCCCTGTACTTTCCTACTCCACTCTACAGACTTTAGGTATGGGGGCAGGGAGCTCTAATGCTCCTCTGCAAGGATCCATGGGGGGAACTTTAGCTTCCTTTAACACTTTCCCTTATAGAGGAGGTTATATACCTCTTTCGTCCCCTTCACTTGGCGATGCTCACTAGCATTCCTCCGGACCGAACACACACCATAGTTCGTTTGGAGCAGGGAGTCAAGGATTACCTTCTCATAGCATGTCAGTAGGTTCGACACCAATATTTTTGTTCAATGCGTTTGGTAACAATGCTTTCTCATCAAATTCTTTCTCGAATGGGAGCAATCCAGGTTATGGACAACTAAATCCTATGCATGGTACTATTCCTACATAGGGGGGAAACCTAGGAATTCCTTCCACACAAGGACCTTGGAATTCTTGGCAGGGATTAGTTCCCTCATTAGGGATGTCGATCGAGGGAAACCCCTTTCACAACCAATGGAACCACGGGCAAGGCGCAGGACCTATGCCCATGGGATCGACATGGGGAAACCCTTCTCAAAGTCCTTCGAATGCAATGCACGCCCAACTATCTACGTTCTATTTCGGGAATCAGTCGATGATGTCTCCACAAATGCATAATCCATACACTGGTCATGGCCATGGTTTTTACCAGAACCCTGATCAACAACCCAAATTTTCTTGGCAACCTGGCACCAGTCAAACTCTAAGCCCCTTTTTCCATGGTTATAACCAATAACCCAAACTACCATTTCTAGCAACGTAGCATTTGCCAGACTTGACAAGGTTGTTGAATGACCCTATCTGTCACGATCCGCGTTGGCCTCCTATGCCGACCAAGTTGCCTTCGGACATACCAAAGTTCAAATCCAAGCCTAACGAAGATCCAAGAGATCATGTGAATGGCTTTCACCTTTGGTGCTCGTCTAATTCATTGAAAGACGACTCCATGCAATTGTGTTTGTTTCAATGCACTCTCATTGGGAGTGCTGCAAAATGGTACTTTGGGCTCGACTGCTCAAGATACTCTTCCTTTGGTGAATTGAAAATGGCTTTCTTAAACCATTTCCAAATACCTGTGAGATACAACGCTGACAGCGAATTGCTGGCCAATTTTGAACAGACAAAGGAAGACCATATCTCCGATCACATCTGAGAATGGAGATGATGGAAGAGTTTGATTAAAGTGCCAGTCCCACCAACATTCCTTCTTGAGTGGTTCCTTAAGTATCTGGTCCCACAGTTATCCAAAGACATCGCAACATTGGGAGTGTTTTCCGAAGAAGATGCAATCATGAGAGCTCAACAGCTTGAGCTAATTTACTCTCAGTCTAGTTTACTGTATGAAATTTTTCCGGACGCGCCACTATCAATACTTGATAAAAACAGACAGAGGGCTAGACCACATGCTGATGGTATTGTTGGTTCAACACAAACAAAGCCTGCTGATTAGCTGACAAAAAAATTGCAGCAATTGTCAATACAACACACAACATCCATCCAGACCACTGGTCCGACTACTCCCCCTACCCAAACGTCGGATGTACACAGTGTGCAATCGACAAATCCAAAGGCCACCCAGCACCCTGACGGAAATAAGAAACGATGAAAGAAGGGTAAGGGGGATAAGAAACCCACTAATAATGCTGGTGGGGGAAATACCTAAAAGAGGAAGTAAAAGTATCCGTGTAACCTATGTGCGGAAGACCACCCGACTCACTAGTGCCCTCGGCTTGCGGAGGCCCAAAAGTTATTTTCACAACAACAACCTGCTGTCTTGACGAACCCATTTCAACATGGGAAAATTTAACTCAAGCCTCTACAAGCACGAAAGGGGAAAGTCAAGGACCCCCTCCGTCTTCGAGTAATCCTTCATCCACGAATGTGTATATGATGAAAGGTGATGCCTATATATCGACTAGAGCACATGACTACAAAAATCCAAACACCTATGATAAAGGTAAAGAAGATGAAATCCCATATTTTCCTCTCCAGATCAAGAAGATGTTGGGATAAATAATGGCACGCATCCAAAAAGGTGCGTTCCAGAAAGATTCTCACAACCCAAACACAAGGGCCTCCCAGAACTACTCTGTGGTGGAGGATTTGTCTGAAAACCCTTGTGCGATGTCTGCTTTGGAGGTCCTCTAGAGCTACCCTTCCTAGAGAAAGGCTCTGTTATCCAACTTAGGATTCGTCGAGACTTGTAATATGGGTACAATCATGCTTGATACGACTGACTTAAAACCTCGTCTCCCTTACCACGTAGCATTCCCAATAGTAGTGGCTTACACCACGAAAATTTTTACTTGGAACATTTTCTGCATAGTGGTTGATGAGGGTGCCTCGACATGCGTAATGTCTTTGGCATGTTGGAAGGCCATTGGCCAGCCCAATTTGTCTCCATCACCTACTCTTCTTACCACTTTCAATGATTGTTCATTCCGACCACATGGCATCATCCCCTCTTTCCCCGTGCAATTAGGAGGGAAGACCTTGTGTGTCAAGGTTGAAGTGGTTGATGCATATCTCGACTACAATATCTTGTTAGGAAGGAGTTGGACCTATGCCATGCAAGCAGTGGTTGCTACAGTTTGCTGGGTCTTATTGTTTTCACACAAGGGCCAGATCATGACCATTGATCAATTGTCTTTCTCCCGTCTTGACCCTTCATTGGGGGGCATCCGTGGTCCCGATGATTGATAACCCTCAACCTAGGATAATAAACATAGGGTTTGGTTTGTTCCCACCTTTGATGGGTACTTTCAATTACCCACCTCCTCAAGGCGATGTTAAGTTCATATTAGACCACCATAAGGTTGAGATTTTTCAGGTCTCATCATTTTGTACGACTTACTTCAATAATCTATGGATTCTTCCTTCCCCATCGACCATGATGGAAGGGACATGTCACCATGGTATGGACATGCCCTTGTCCACGGTAGAAGTTGCGTACTCTATAGTCTAGAAATATTCCGCCAACCCTGATCCGACTCCCGCACCAGAGTTAGATCTGACTTTAGAGTCTATTTGGGCTCAGGGTTCCCTTGCTAATACTGATTCTTTAGACTTAGTCTTGCCCTTAGATGAAGCGATTATTGAAGTAATTACTAGTCTGGACAAACCCTAGGATGATCTCCATCACAGATCTTATTTCCTCCCATAGTTAAGAAGAATTGAAGCAGGGGAATTCACTTTGACTATGACTAGAGATAGGTCTTGTCCTATCAATCCCTTGGCTACGCATGTTGTTTATGCCAAGGGTAATATGGAAACCATTGCTGAAACTATACCTATTAATATCTCCAGAACCCCTGGCATCGTGGAGAATGTTTTTTTCGGAGCTGACTGTTCCCCCGAGGAGATTCAAATCTACACGGATTTATTTAAATAATTCCGCGATGTTTTTGCTGGTCTTACGAGGAAATGCCAGGCATTGATCCAAAAATTATTGAACATGAAATCATGACTTATCCTGATGCTAAGCCAGTCCGACAGAAGCTTCATCCGATTAATCCTAAGAAGGCAACAAATATTAAGGTTGAAGTAGAGAAACTGCTCAAATTAGGTTTTATCTACCCCGTCCATTTGACCCAATGGGTGTCAAATTCCGTGTCGATCAACAAAAAATAGGGTACGATTCGTGTATGTACAGACTTCCATGATTTGAACAAAGCCTATCCAAAAGGTAATTTCCCCACACCATTTATTGACCAGATTGTTGATGAATGCGTAGGTTGCGAGATCTTTTCTTTCATGGATGGTTTTTCGGGATACAATCAGATACAAATCAAACCCGAAGACCAACACAAAAAACTTTCATTTTTCCATGGGGTACATTCACTTATCATAAGATCCCTTTTGGTTTGAAAAATGTTGGAGCTACCTTTCAATGGGCCATGTATTTTTCTTTCCATGACCTCAAACATATAGTCAAGGCCTACCTAGATGATTTAGCATCACTATCTCGTAAGAGAACTGATCATCCCACACACCTCTGACTTATCTTTGAGTGATGTCGCTACTTCCAAATTCGCTTGAATCCAAACAAATGCAATTTTTGCATGACGTCGGGCTGTCTGCTAGGTTTCATAGTTTTGACAATAGGGATCATGGTCGATCCTCTCAAGGTTGAGGTAATAGTTTAGTTGCCTCCCTTGCATACAATCCTTTAGCTTCAGATTTTACAGGGAAAAGCGAACTTTTTACGGCGTTTCATTGCAATTTATGCCGAGATCACAAAAGGCTTTATGCGTTTACTAAAGAAGGATGTTCCTTTTCATTGGGACGAAGCTTCTCAACGCTCTTTCGAAGCGTTGAAATGTTCCCTCACGAATGCCCCTCTGCTTCGGCCACCCAATTATAATAAATATCTCTTATTGTACTTGGCTGTGACAGAGTCGACCATCAGTATGGTCTTAGTTCAAGAGGATGATTTTCTCTCAGAATATGCGATTTATTACTTGAGCTGAGGCCTGGTTGGACCGGAACTCAATTATTCCCACATTGAAAAACTTGCATTGGCAACAATTGATGTTGTCCAATGGTTCCGTCATTATATCTTGTTTCGCAAGAACACTGTCATTGCCATTGTGAATATGTTTCAATATGTGTTGACACGACGGGTAATTAGTGGAAATATCAGTAGATGGATAATTGTCCTCCAAGAATTTGATTTAGATTTTGTTTCGGTGAAATCCAAAAAGTTATTGGTCTTTGTGGAACTCATCTCGGAACTTCTGGTCGATTCAGGTGATGTTATGCCCGATGAGTTGCCTATTCAAGGAGACATGTTTTTGATCGCATCTTCAGACCCCTAGTATGGAGATATATTGGTCTATCTCCATAATTTGAAGTGCCCCACCTCTGCTTCTCGTGATGAGCATCGCCGCATAATCCATCAGGATAAGAACTATCTCATACTCGAAGATACTTTGTATCGTCGAGGTGTAGATTTCATCCTTCGTCGGTGCCTCACTCATGAAGAAGTAGAAATCGTGCTTAATGATTGCCATACTGGAGCATGTGGTGGTCATTTGTTTGGGTTGGAAACAACCCAAAAATTATATGAGTCGGTTACTTATGGCCGACATTAATCAAAGATTGTATTGAATCAGTCAAAAAGTGCCACCCGTGTTAGATATTCTCTTGGAAGATGAGGGCACACCCCACTCCCATGTTTCTCGTCATCACCATGGGTCCCTTCACCAAGTGGGGGATTTATTACACTACATGCAACCCTCCTTCAACAAGGGGGCACCGTTATATCATCGTATCCATAGACTACTTCACGAAGTGGGTTGAAGCTATGCCAACGTTCAAGGATGATGGAGAGACTACAACTCTCTTTTTGTTCAACCAGATCATAGCAAGGTTCGACGTCCCAAGAGATATTGGCATTGACCATGGCAGTCACTTTCATAATACAATGATGTCTGAGTTAACATCAAATATTGGGTTGAAGCAAGAACATTCATCACCCTACTACCCACAAGTGAATGGTTAGGTGGAAGCTGTAAATAAATATCTTAAAACCATCCTACATTGAATGATCAATTCGGCCAAGTCAAATTGGAATTTGATGTTATACTCGACATTATGGGCTTAGTGAATGTCTGTTAAGACTGCAACCAGTTTCTCACCTTTCCAACTCATTTACGGGCTAGAAGTAATATTTCCTATTGAGTGCCAAATCCCATCTCTAAAGTTGGCAGTACAGTTATTGCCAAACACTTCACCGCTTGAAGAGTGTTTATTATACCTCGAGCAACGTCGTGACGTGGCCTTGGCTAATGAGTCTCACAAACAAAAATTCAAGTGTCAGTATGATCAGTCCATTCATCCTTGGATTTTCTTTGAAGGCGACCTTGTCCTGGTCTATGACCAAGATAAGGACCCCCTAGGGGTAGGCAAGTTCAAACCCATGTGGTTCATACCTTTCATCGTAAAATAGGTTCTTAAAAAGGGCACTTATATTCTAATAGACTTTGAGGGAAATGCTTTGGCAGAGCCTAGAAATGGGCTCTGCCTCAAGAAGTATTACTCATAGGTGGGTCACCTTGGGTAACTTTTTGTAACATATTTATAGTTCGTGTACATTTGTGTTTTTTAGTTTTTGTCTTTTTGGTTTTGTGGACATGTTGTTTTTGATGTCATCTTTTTCACTGTGGCAGATGTCAAGTGAATCAGAGGTGTTCGTTGGTTTTGTAGACGACACTAGATGACACACTCAGAGGCTTGCTTTCGTGGCTTGGGTGATTTTCACACCTCAAGGCCAAATGCTATCTTTAGGAGGTATCTGTTTAGGTGACACCAAAAACAATTTCGCTGAATACAATGTAGTTATAGAGTTTCTTCGTGACGCTTTGTCACATGGTATCTCTCTCCTCCGGGTATATTTAGACGCTCAGCTGGTTGTGTCTCAGTTAAATGGAGTTTACCATGTTTACGATCCTACTCTACATCGATGATTCCTTAGGCTATGTCTCTTAGAACAAAGATTTGATTACATTATGTATATCTATGTTCCTAAGAGATTGAATCAAGTTACATACACTCTAGATAATCATGTATTAGATTGACATATTGCACACATATGAGAAAAATATACACACGCACATGTAAATACATTTGTAAAAGAAAATGTAATCCATAAGACATAAAAAATACATAAAAATCCATATATAATATCAAAAATATCAGAGTACTGGGTGGGCACAAGTGCCTCAAAAATATGTCTAATAAAGAGTCACAGGGCTTATGCCCTCAATAATATGCAAAAGGTTCCCTCAGCACGTAGATAGTCTAGCCTAACTAAGGATGGGGCCTGTTGGCCTTGTTGTACTGAACAATGACGTTTACCAAATGCTGGAAAAGATGGACCCAAGTCCATGGCACCTCAACTACATGAGGCTGCATAGATGGCGAGAGTTCCTTGATCTCTGCCATGGGGAATGTGCGAGTGAGCGAGGTAAGGTTTTGCTCTACCCGTCTCAAAAATCTCTTAGCCTCACCGACTGGAGGTCCCCTTGCTGTTGCTGGTCCACTGACTGTGGTTGGTGTGGCCTCTGGTCGAGGACATTGCCTGGTTCTCACAACGTCCATTGGATGCACTGGCTCCACATCTACACATAACAGACACATATCTGTCAGATACTCTGATATATAAAAAAAATGATATATATAAAAACAACATAAAAATTAAATAACTTTGAAAAGAAATCTTACCTAGCTCTCCTCGTACCACTCCAGGAGGTACACCCATGTTAGGGTCCTTGGAAAATTCAATTCTGGCATAGGGATAGTCCTCTATCACCGGAATTTGCCGAGACCACCAATCGAAAAAATTGTCATCGAAGGCCTCGATAATCCTCCCTCCCCCCTATCGCAGAAACAATGTCGCCCATCTGTTTACTGCTGGAGAAGAGGCTACGTGCCCTCATACAATATCCCTAAGACTCAGACTAGGCACCCTCTTGAAGAAGAAAGCACAAAGGATAGTACCAAACCCAAAGTTTATGTGCCTACACATCCGACACTCTGTCAACTGCCTTTTCATGTAGTCTAGTAACGTAGTACTCTAGTAAAAAAATTGTGCATTTAAGCACTGAACTGCACAATTCATGTGTGCTTGGGAAGCTTGGCGTAAAACTGCGGATCTAGTAATCTTCCTAATGAGTAGAACTATTGCTTTCAATGATAGTTTTCTAATATTATGAATCGACACCTGAGTGCCCACCATGTCAGTACCTGCCTCGCAATGGAGGTTAATCAAATATTCTATGTTGTGAGGCCCGTAAGGAAAAGTGTGAAGGTTGACTGGTTCCCCTCTCCTTGAGAGGCCAGTCAGAAAGTAGATATCTTTAGTCATTGGAGTCAACAACCGTCCCTCAAGCATGAATGCCTCCGCATCTGGGTGCTAGTAATCGATCAAGGCATTCAACAGCCTAGGTTGTGCTTGCATAAATGCACTCTTGTAGAACTTAAATAAGCCACAATGAGCTAGTGAAGCTACAACATGCTACAACATCAGGGTCATCTGAGACCGCAACATCAAATTCCTCATTCTCTCTCTCCCTCCAATGAACATACATCCTAAATTGACAAGTCCAGGGGGGATTAGCCCTTGCATTTTTTAATTTTTTCCTATGTTGGAGGGTATACGTGGGCTGTAATGTAGACAATCGCGTATGCCCACGTGCAGTATTTTCTCTGCACGCAGGCATACATTGGCTGTCATAAGACAACCTACGTATACATAGGGCTAACCATTTTAAAGGTCAGCGCCCCCCCCCAAAAAAAAAACAGAAATGCTTAAATGAAGTATTGAGATGCAAGGGGGGTTAGTATGTACTTACTTGATCCAATCAAAAGTTTGTTCCGTCCACCAAAGCTCCCAGAATCAACTCTTTTGTCAAAGGGGTGTTTTTGGCTCCACAATCAATTTCTCAATTAACAATGGTGATAATGAGCTGTCAGCTTCTATTTATAGAATTTTTGGCCCCTTTTTGTCATTTTTTGGACCCTTTTGTCATTTTTTCTAAATTGAAAATCATTTAGTATGGTTGAGGAGTTTTGTATGGATTGTTACCATAAGTGTTAATTTGGGTATTGATAAACGTTTTGGAGATTTAGGTCTTTTTAAAGGTCCTTTGGTAAAAAGTCATTTTTCCAACTTGTTGCATTTAAGTTAGGATTCCACCTCCACTTTCTGCATCTCATTGTCTTTATCACTATGCCATAGGATCCACCCCACCAAGTTGCAACACAAAACCCTCATTGCTTCTTTAGAAGTGTCGTAATTTAGTGGTAGAGCCTACCTTAACATGGATTCCCTAGGTAGATCTTGGTTTCATTTTGGTGTCCATGCCGTCACTAATGACTATAAGATCGGGAGTCCTTATTAGTTTTTCCTGATTATGAGTTTGAGCCTCATTTGCATGATTCATTATCACTCTTGAACTCACCCTCGGGACTCCCAAAACATAACGGGTATTCTTTTAAGCCCTTTTCAGACCCTCTAAACATGAAAATATTTCCGAGCGATCTTGTGGCCTTTCACGCTCACTAAACTGAAATTTGAAGTCACGTCTATCCGGAGGTAGTTTACCCCTTTTTTGGTCTGGATGGTCAACTGTACAAACATAGGTATACTCTAGGGGCCTCAGTTCTCTAGAAGAGTATTCTCAGGTATAATTTTACCCCTTTTTTGGGCCTGAGGAACTAAATTTACGAAAAAGGAACCCCCAAGGAGTCCATAGTTAATCTCTTTTCAGACTCCCTAAAATTGAAAAGATCGTCGAGTGACCTTGTTCCTTCACACTCATTAAAAAGGTCCATAAGAACATCCCATACAGAGTCCATAGTTAAGCTCTTTTCAGACTCCTTAAAAATGAAAATATTGCCGAGTGATCTTGTCTTTGTCACACTTGTTAAAATGATTTTGAATAGATGTCTTTTCGGTGCTAGTTTACCCCTTTTTCAAGCCGACTAGACTACCTTCAAAAAAGGTACCCCAGTGGAGTCTCCTTTTACATTTTTTCAGACTCTCTAAAAAAAAAAAATGCTGAGCTTACCTTCTCTGGGCTTGTTAAAATTACATCAAAGGACGTTATCATTGTGTCTTTTTAACCTCATTTGCATCCCTGTATCTTTGGCCTAATGCCATATCCATGTTTCTCTCAACTGAACCATCTGAAGCATGCCTTATAATGCAAGCCTTGTAGCACTTTGCCTTTGCATCTTGACACCTTGACCTATGGAGGGATTTTTCCGAGTATGTCTCCTTGCTCTGAACATCAGTCCGGTCCTTTCACCTAGAACTAGTATGTTTGTGACACTCGTTCCTCCTTTGTAACGTAGCATTCTTTATTCTTTTTTCAATCTTTCCAAAATTATTTGAAAAAGACAAAAACAAAAAAAATCAAATATATCCCAAAAAGAGGAAGGGAAAAGTATTTTATTTTTATTGGCAACACAATGAAGTCGCCCTTGGACAAAGCACATCCTTCCATTTGATAATCAAGCTATGGGATTTAATATGACCTTAGGAATCCATTCTCACTACATAGAGCTGTGTCCTCCTCCATTGGTTATTCTTCCAAACATTTGGAGAGTTTGCGTTGCCTTCTGCATCGTGAACTTATTTTTATACCATGCTACCTGAGTCTCATCATTCTTCGTGCTATTGTCCAAGGGAAGTTTTTACCAAGCCTGAGTTATCCCTTCTGCAGTTTGTCTCTTGCCCTCATGCTCGACCATCCCGAAAGCCCAATGAATTCTTTGTTCGAAATCAATGAAGCCCTCAGCCTGATCATCAAGATCCTCTAGTCCATTCCCGACAAGCCGTCGAAGACCTCTGGGTAGTGAATTCATACACTCATATTACACTCCTACCCAAGTTTTGAAGATTTTGAAGTTGTTGCTCGAGCTCTGAAGACCTCATCTCCAACCATCAGGCCTTATCAGCTACTAGACAATGGATACTATGCATGTATATATTTTTGATTTCGAGATGTAGATCCGCTATGTATTGCTCACGGCTACACTTTATATAGTTATATGACATGTATCTGTAGTGTATTTGATTGGAAACCATGATTTTATTTCATCCCAACATGGGTATGACCACCTCAGTGAGACAATTTTTATTTTGCAGATGGCACCACCTGAACTTTGGTCCCTGGGATCACTTGTTTCATATGATTGGTGAAGATTGATAATGTATTTCATCCATCAGATGCTCTTTTGACCTCACACATTAGGGGGCATTTGTTAGAACCCTAATTTTCACTAGATATGCTTACCTGGCATCAGGCCATCTCATGTTATGTCTTTTTCCAAGCCACTATTGAAACAACTTCTTAAACACCCTTTTTGAAGGAATACGCGTCCTGCTCCACTACTGTACGCATGCATATGCTAGTTGACCCACTACAACTTGCGTATACCTACAAAATCACAAAAAACATAAAGTTATAGACATAACTCATAGTTTCGGGTAAGTTACCTAAATTGTTTGACTGCCCATAGTTGGTCACTCAACCAAGTACCTAGACCTTTATAGCCTATAAAAGAAGGGGTAGGGGTCCCATTTGAGGGGAGAAAATAAGAGTAAAGAAACTCTACCTGATTTTGCATTCCCCTTGTCCCAACCTTTTACAACCATTGTGTGAATAGAAACATATATGAAAGCAGTTGGAGTACAGTTGAAGAGGAGCCCAGGACCAGATTCAAGGAGCAGTGGTTGATCTCACTATTGTAAGGTATTCTTGTGAGATTAATAAAATAACTACTTTTCCTGTCCTGCCATATGAGGTGTTTAATGTTTAATATTGATTATATTTTGATAGAATATMTAACCCATTAGTTCATAGATCAAATGCAGGCTTGGAKTTCTTTGTTTGTCTGTTTGTGAATGTAGGTCAGCTTTGGGAGGAAACTTGCAGTCAAGGAGCAAACGAAAGCGAAAGGATCTACATCAAACGTGGAAGTCAAGGTATAGTGAATTGATCCTTTTATCTTTGTATTTACATATGMATAATGGGGTTTATGATTGGGATGATGGTAAGAAGTATGAKACTTTAGTTCRTTTCTGCATGCATTACARAACCCTTAATGCTAATCCRTAGGGGGATTTCCCACCCACAATAGAGGGAAAACAATTTGGGAATGAAGTAGAAAAACTTTAGGGTCAATTGGTTGAAGGTCGATCCCAACTAAAATCACAAAAGGAATAACTTGAAATGAATAAACATGAATAATCAGAGAAGTATAACAAGAATGTGGAAATGTTGAAAAATCAAGAAGAAGATAAAAGGAAATTGTAATACATATTGCAAATTTATGCAAAAAATAAATATCTAGAGAAACAATTAAAACATGTTCCTGTTGTATCTCTAGAACAATCATAAGCCTCTACAAAAGAAAAGAGAGACTCTACTGATTTTTCTTCATCTCAAGAGAAAAGCTTGTAGAAATCTCCCAAGCAACCTAGAGTTACATAATAGCATTTTTTTAATATATGGTGTCTATGTAAACACATTTAAAGATGTAATATATATCATTGTTTTGGCAGTTTATTGACAATGTATTTTATTTAATGCAATAAATGAATTCAAGGCCATTTATAGTGTTCATTTTCTTTTATGTTAGTGTACATTTTTATTCATAGAAAATTAATTCTAGTCCATTGGTAGTTCTTATTTGATTTGTTCCTAATGGACATATGTGATAGTGAAATAATGATTTTTCCTATGAAAAATTCATATTTTGATTACTAAAAAGAAAATTGCATTTTAAAAATGCATGTCAACTGATCAAATAACTCACTACTACTTGAAATTGAAATATGGTAAAGGGTTAAAAAATATAGTGGTTTGTGTTTTTAAACATGTATGAGTGTGTATAGTTATATATAAAATCCTGTAATACTTTAAACGTTACTTAAGGTGTAGTTATTGTTGGAATACTGAGAGGGGGGGGGGTGAATCAATATTACCATATTTAACAATTAACAATTACTTTTTATATTTGATTGATTACCACAATGAATCAACAATGAATTGTATGCAAAATCAATTATATAAATATATTTAACATCAATTACAAGGTTTATAAATAATAGTGAAGGACACCAATCCTCTTTAGAGCACCAACTCTAGGAGACACCAATCCTCTTCTTCAGGGCACCAACCATAGGAAGCACCAAATCCCTCGTATTTAGGGCACCAACTCTAGGAAGCACCAAATCCCTTGTATTTAGGGAACCAACCCTAGGAAGCACCAAATACCTTGTCTTTTATAATTTTCTTAGTAAGGATATGAATCCTTCCATGCTCCTCCCTTCCACCCTCACTGCATAAGTATCTCCAACTTTCCTTCTTGGAATCTACTTTTGCTTTTGATATTTTGATCTAGACTACAAAGACACTTTATTCTCACCACTCTTTCTCATTTATATACTCTTCCAACTCATGTGAGCTATGAAACATTGTGTCCCTTTGTTTGGACCATCTCACCTCTTCATTTTAATATTAACAATAATCACTTTTATTATTCAAACATTTATTGTTAATTTTTTTAATTTAGTGAGAGTAATTTTCATAAATCGATCATAGGTATGGATTGATTTCCCCTTTTTTAACTCGATTCCATATTTCTACAAATATTTGCAGAGACTGAGTTCTACAGAGGCGCTTCCTTCAACCCATTTATATGTGACCACAAGCGCGGAACCACATGCTTATTAATTTAAGCACTTCCTTCTTCTTTCACCCTTTTCCTTTTATCCCCCATATATCTAGTGTTGGGACCATGTTCTTCGGTACTTCATCCTTTGGGACTTCAGGCCTTTGCAACCTTTCAAATATCCTTAATCATATTTCACCTAAACAGATCAGATGATCAATATTTAATCCTCCGTTTAGATGTACGATCTAGGCTTATTAGAGTTGTTTCAAGTAAATCGTCGGTCAGGACTGGATCAAGAATTGAATGGACGGTTCTCGTTCATTTCAGAACTTCGAGCATTTGCTGGTGGTGAAACTCCTGAAGTAAAAAATCCCAGAGTGAAGTAAATTGCTAATGCTACTTGTTGACGTGGCTCTTCCTGAGTGGTTTCCACGTGTCACCTAGATTCATGGCTTACGTATGCTTAAAGTACCTATGGGACCTTGACACTTGTCATCATCTGATTACACCACATTTCCTTGCTGACATCAATATTGATGACTTGGGCTCTCAATGTGATTGCTATGTTCTTAACCTTGTGACTTCGAAACTTCGGCCTTGGGGACTTCGGGTAATTTGATTTCTCCACTTCCCAATTCTCCCGAAGTGATATTCCTAAAAGTGTAAACCTCGAGTAACTTGACTTCCTCCAATGGTCATTATTTAACTTGAAAAGTCTTAACATGATCCAACGACTATCGGGAATTCGACTATTTAGGATCTTGGGCTTTTGGCCTTGCTTATCCTATCCTTATACTTTCCTTGATCCGATGGTCATTGATATATTCTAAAGTGTTTCCTTAGTTCATATGACTTACGTCTGTTTCAGGAAATTTGTGGCTTACTCTTTCCTTCCATTAAATATGATCTAACGGTCCTGATATCTCCCGTAGTGTTCTTCATATCGAACGGTGTGTTGCACGGAATTGAAAGTAGTCAGCGTTCCCCGGTGTATCATGAAAAGGGGCTAACCGCCTCTCATGGATCCTTGAATTTTGGCGGTGATGAGTTTACCAATCACCCATGGGTTTTGGTCTAACGACAACCGTACTACCGCAAAAATGGTATCAGAGCTAGAGGTCACGAGTTCTATACACACTCAACTGATGCTCAAAGGGAGATTGTTGCACGAAATTTCAAGTAGTCGGCGCTTCCCGGTGTATCGTGAAAAGGGACTAATCGCCTCTCATGGATCCTTGAAGTCTGGTGGTGATGAGTTTACCAATCACCCATGGGTTTTGGTCTAACGACATTCATACTACCACAAATGGATATATTTTCATTGATGTCAACAATCAATGTGATGATCTATTGTTAATGATGAATTACCACAAATAAGATTTTCATTGATGTCAAGAGTATATCAATTTGCAGAAGATGTCAAACAATATGCAGAGATCGAAAGCGTAATCTCAGGAAGAGGAGCGAAAAGTATGAAGATCGAAGCTCAGAAAAAAAAGCGCATTGCACAGTATATCATAAGAATGGAATAATATGAATAAATTCATGATTATTGATGATAACGATAGGATCAACAATGCTCCTATGATAAAATCTCAAGAGGGTTAGCGAATGAAGATCAAAGCTTAGAAGAGATGGTGCAATGAATTTCAGAAGAAATGTTGGACGACTAGTCAAACAATATATAATGACTAATGTCAAACAAATATTAAAGCTCAGGAGAGTTAACGAATGAATATCAAAATCTCAGAAGAGATGGCGCGATAAAAATCAGTTCAAATCAAGACCATCGGATCTGTAAGCCAGATCAACGATAGGGATGAATTGCAGGGAGCAAAATTAGAATTAAAATACTCGCCAGTTACAATCTTGCAATCTGCCTGGATCATCATATCTCATAGCTTCAAAGATCTATGACTGCGGTTGATCCAACAAATGACTAGTTTAAGTTAGATTAAATCATGACCTTTGGATGTGCAATTGCCAAATCTACGATAGGGATAGATTGCAGAGATTGAAAGGAGAATTAAACATCATGCTTGTTCCAATCCAACAATTAGTCAGGACCATCCGATCTTATATCTTTGAATATCAATGATTGTGGTTAACTCACCAACAACAGACAAATTCCAATTGCGAAGTTTGGGTGATGAGTTAAATCACTCGCAATTCGTAGTTCTGAAATCAATGTTGACTGTTGATCTGCTTCAAGAAAATTCACAACCGTTGGATCGCTTTTAAGTGGAAGGACATGATAAGCAGGGAAAAA
>ML792207.1:203393-222252 GCA_009831015.1 Picea engelmannii
ATGGTGTATTGTGGTGTATTGGTGTAACTCTTATACTATTGTTCATTGCTCATTGGATATAATTGAATGGTTTAAGTATAAGTTGAAAAAGGTTTTAAATTGTACTTGATACTGATTCACCCCCCTCTCAGTATCAACAATATAAATATGCGAGGAGGTTATGCTCAGGATAGTTTGAGACTTGAAATACCCGAAGCCTAGAAATCCGAAATGAATAAGGACATTCGGATTTGGAGGAAAAATGAGGACCATTGGATCATGGTTTTTGGTCAACAAAAGACGTCAACAAAAGGGTATATGGAAGACCACGTCATCAAGGACACATAACAGACCACGTCGACAGACCATGTCAGCAGACCATGTCAACAAATACACATGGAATAATTAGATGATGACAAGCGTCAAGAGGAAATTGGCTCATGCCATGTCAACAAGTGATGTAAGAAAATTTACGTCACTCTAGGAGAATTGCTTCGGGAGTTTCACCACTAAGAAATGTCAAAAGTCCTGATGTCCCGAAGGACAAAGGTCCGAAGTTAATCTTAGCCGACGAAATACCCTTTGGATACTATCCTGACCGTTAGATCCATCGAGAGATCTATGTCAGCAAGGACACATGGCACAGTAAAAAAATGACAAGTGTCAATTTGAAATCAACATTTCAGGTACGTGCAAATTACAAAACTAAGTAACACGTGGGAAATTATTGGCTCGTGACACCTCATCAAGTGACGCAAGTAAGTTACATCACTCTGGGAGTTTTCTTTAGGAGTTTTACCACCATCACTCACCCAAAGTCCTAAATGTCGAAGACTCGAGATGGACACGAGATGTTCGATCTGAAGATCACTTCGGGAGAACTCTCGATCGTCGATCTACTACAGTGGAAGGATAGTTGAAGTGAAAATGTTAATAGACAACAAGCGGTCTCAACCGTCTTATGAATGACTCAATAGGTGATCACTCTGGAGGAAAGAACGAGTTGAGATTTGAAATATCTGAAGTCTAGAGACCTAAGGAGATCTCGACCGTTAATCCGAGAGGGACACACGTCAGTCATTTTTCAGCTCCGAAATATTGGCGTACGGAGGAAAGAAGGGGTTGAGACTTGAAATATCCAAAGTCTGAATACCCAAAGGAGATCTCGACCGTCGATATGATGTCTGGTGTACTATCAACCATTGATCAAAATACAGTGGAAGGATAGCGTAAGCATAATAGACAAAGTTGTGGAGTAAAAGGTGGCCATAAATCACATTTCTTGATTAAGTCTTGGTCGTTGGATTAAGCAATGAAGGATGAGTGTAAGGATTAATGTTAACCATTGATCTAGTTCTGATATGTAATGTGAACCATTTGATCTATTTGGTGATATCATCTTCAGGAGATTTGAAATGTTGGAAGTCACGAAGACTCGAAGGGAGAAGACCCGAAGTCTCGACAATCATCCATTTTAGGAGATTGAATCATTAAACACTCAAGCGCTCATCTCGCCTAACATGAGGTCATCGCCGTTGGTCATATGGTCAAGAGATTTTAAAGGGAATAATGTATGGGTCACTTAAATTGTTAAGCCTGTGGTGGTACGCCATTGATCATATGAACTAGTTTGAAGGAAGTGTCGATCTCTGTTATCACAGAGACGAAGGAAATCAATCCATGATGTGATCGATTTGTGAAAGGAAAAAGGATTCCAAGTGTAATGTTGAAGATCCAGATTGATGATCTGGTGGTCCCAAAAGATATTGTAAATAGACAAGCTAGTTATAACTTGTTGCACAAGTCGGCTTAATAAATTAAACAAATTTTGAGTATAAACAAGTATAAATACAACCATTAGTGGTTCAATTGAAACGGTGCTTGTGGATGAAGAGTGGCTTGCGAAGTGAAGAGGTGGATCTGGACCTAAGGTCTATGCGAATATAAGAGGGATGTATAAGTGAAGAAGGTGTGGAAAATATCAGAGGAAAGATAAATTGAAGAAGGCATGACTCTCAGAGAGAAGATGAAAATCGATGATGAGCGTTTATGGTATACCTATGATCATGAGATAGAATTGATTCAATAATGAATCATTGCTACTAGACTTGGTTGAAATCTAGTTGGATAAAATGTGTTCTATCAACAAGTTGGGTCTTGCCTGAGAGTTGGTTCTCTTAGAGGAGTTGGTGCTGGGAAAATATTTATTATTATATTCACATATATTCATATAAATTATATACAAACATATGGTATCTTCTGTGTCCATTGTGATTATGATTTGACTGTTCTTAATATGTTCAAATATGTTTTAACTGCCAACTTGTTAGAAGAAAATATTAGAATAATGCACACACTAATTCACCCCCCCTCTTAGTGTGGGCGGTGCGTTCAACACAGTTCACATTTACTTTGGGACTTCGACCTTCAGGTGATATTACTTGTTCTCAACCCTTTTCTATTGAAGTGGCCAGTGTCGAAGTTGACCACTGCTACATTGGAACGCTTTGAATAGATCAGATGGTCCTCATTTACTTCGGGACTTCGTATCAGATGATATTGGTCTTTTCTTATCCTATCCTTCCACTTAAATTGATCCAACGATCGATGTGGATTGCAAAACATAACTTGCGTGTGGTTTAATTCATCGCCAAAACTCCGCAATCGAAGTTGTGCGATTGTTGGTGGGTTAACCACAATTGTCGATATTTGAATTGATGAGATCTAACAGTATAGACTAATTGCGGGATTGAAAATAACATGTATTTTAATTCTCCCTTCGTGCTCCACAATCAATCCATGCCCTTGAACTAGCGCTTGCGTATCCAACGGTCACGAATTAATCTGATCGTTTTGTGGATCAACCATAGTCGCCAATCTCTAAGTCGATGAGATTTGACGATCTAGTCTGATTGCGGGATTGGAAATAGCATATAGTTTAATTCTCCCTTCACGCTCCACAATCAATCCCTGCCCTTGATCTGGCACTTGCATATCCAATGATCACAACTTGATTTGATTGTGTTTCTGCAATGAACTTTCCCTTTCAAGCTTCATGTGTGTCATCTCTTTTGGGATTCTGATATTCATTCTCTAACCCTCCTGAGATTTTATCTATGCATACTATCATATTGTTTGACATCAATGACAACACATCAATGATACCTACATATATTTATTTGACATGAACTTTTCATATTGTGTTTTACATCAATGGCACTATGTCCAACAATCTCCCCCTTTGTCATTGATGGAAACACACCAAATTCATACACAATATTCCCCTGTGATGATGATTTTATCTATGAATTTACTCTCCCCCTGATTCATATGGATATTGGTGGCCACCCACCTTTTCCAATTGGCTCAAAACAATTTTCTGACAATTTTGGCAATTTACTATTTTTATTAGTTTTGACTTCCAGGGCCATTTTGAGGGCCTAAATGAAGGTTTTTCGGGATCGAGCTCCTCAATTATAGCAAAAGGCATGATTGATCCCCCACAATGACTTTTCTTGATGATACCTTTCCAACGGGCTATCACACGCCTAAAATGAATATTGTATGCAAAAGTTACGACCCTGAGAAGTTGATGTACTAACTTACCCAAACGGGGCCCACATGACTTTTGGCGCTTCATCTCCTAGGGTTAGGTTTTTGGATGTCTAGGGTTTTTGGCATTATTGTTTATTGTAAAAAGGCCTTCAGAGACTCATTGTAATCTTCTTATTGCAAATGCACATAGCCGTCACATCTCTTCTCAGAGATAAGCCGCCACCATTCCAACAAGCTTGTTTCCGTTGCATTTTACAGTTTCAACTTATTTCGTTATTGAATAGAAAACTAGTTTTACTATATCTCTGTTATTTTGTGTTAAGCAGATGTTAATAATATATATTCATTTTTTTCTTCTCATAAAATCTAGATCAGTGGTATCAGAGCGGTCTGCTCCTTGTCGTCTTAATGCATGTCCCCAACGAGGTCGGTGTACAAAGAGTTGGGTATCGAGCTTGTTTCTCTTGAGGACAGAAGCTCTCACACACCCAAGTGACCTCTCATGGTAGGAGAAAATAAATATGATGGGATAGGAGATCCTTTCAAACTATTGATTGAGGAATCCCTCACGCAATAGAGGAATGAGAAGATGGATAGTTTCATGCAAATACTTCGGCGGCTACCAACAAGCAACACATCTTCTTCGAATGGAGGTGCCCCCCCCTTCAAGGTACAAATAAATTTCGAAATTCCTATATTTGAAGGTTAGATAGATGCAAATGATGTAGACATGTGGTTGTATCTACTAGAAGGGTATTTTTCTGTACATAGCTTTTCGAATAGAGAAAATATTACTTTTTCACTCCTCAAAGCCATTCCCCATGTCAAAGATTGGTGGGAAACTTTCCATGAGAAAAAGGAAACAGAGGAAACCTCATTATTTTCAGTCATGGCCACATGGGAATCCTTCAAGGATTCTATTAAGGAATAATACTACCCTGTCGGAAGTTATGACGACCTGTATACCAAATGGACCACACTGCGGAAAGAAAGAGACCAAGCAGTGCCCGATTTCACAAATATCTTCCATACCTTACAGACCAATATGGGTATCAAATATTCAGAGCGACATCTGGTGCTCAAGTATCACAGTGCTCTGCATAGATACATCCAAACCAAAATGGAATTTTTGGACATCTCATCCTTGGGCTTGGCCTACTGATATGCCGTCAAAATCGAGCAGAAGCTCAGACAAAAGACATGGAAATTTGGGCTTGGGAACCCATCACAACAAAAGCTGGGAAAGGGTGGCCCCAACCCATAGAAAAAAGGACAGAGAAAATATGGACAGTATCAGGAAAACTAGTCCAAGCCACAAGCAAAGAAGGACACTGAAAAGACAAAGAAAGATACCGAGAAGTGGTGCGACTTCCATAAGATCCCTTGGCATAACACTGTTGGCTTCTGCTCAAAGTAGTTGTTGGTGGCTGAAGTAAAAGCCTCTGAATTAGATGAAAATTCTGACTTTGAGACAGAACTAGAAAGGGGAAGATGGATCATTGACGTGGAACCCAGTTCCACTATTTCTACCACCAAGCTCCAGCCTGGTGTACCAGATGAGCCAGAAGAAGGAGAGCACCTCTTTCATTCACAAATGTGGGTAAAAGGCACTTCGTTGCACTTCATCATTGATAGTGGTAGCCATAAGAACCTCATCTCAATAGAGGTCGTTAAGCGGATTTCCCTACCAACAACGCCGCACCCACAACCCTACGCCATTGGATGGATCCACCAAGGAAGCAATCTCCGTGTCAACGAATAGTGCCGAATGTCGTACAACATCAAGCCCTTCAAAGACGAGGTATTATGTGATGTTTCTCCTCTTGAAGTTAGTGATGTTCTTCKGGGCCAACCTTATTTATGGAAATTTCATGTTGTATATGAGTCTAGGCCTCGTAGTGTTATTATTAATTTGAACAAGAAATTGTATAAGATACCTGAGGCAGTCCCACCTAGTGTTATTTCCTTGATCTATGATAAGAAATGAAGGAAGGTCATCTCTCAGACATGGAAGTTTGTCTTCTTCATGATTCTCTATCAGAATAAGAGAAAGATCACAACCACATCTAGGGTCTCTGCGGCCGATTATCAGGCTCAGCAGGTTCGACACACCCTATAGCAGCACAACCTATACGCCAACTTGGAAAAATGATCCTTCAGCATGGACATAGTCCATTACCTAGGATACGTCATTGATCAACATGGTGTACATGTGGATCCAACCAATATCCAAGTCATCCATGACTGGCCAGCCCCAAAAACACTCACTGAGCTTTGGAGCTTCTTGGGCCTTGCCAATTTATACCATAGGTTCRTGTTGGGATTCTCCCATATTGCATGGGCCCTCAACCAAATAAACATGGGTGGTGGTAAGGTGAAATTTGTGTGGGGCCAATCCCAACAACAAGCGTTCGATTATTTGAAGCAACTCTTTTGCTCAGCCCCAGTGCTTTCACTACCAGACCTACAACATCCCTTTGAAATTGAGACAGATGCTTCAGACTATGCTGTGGGCACCGTTCTCACACATCATGGCCACCCCATGGCCTAYCATAGTGAGACACTGTCAGATACTATCCGTAAGTACYGTACTTACGACAAGTAAATGTACTCCATTGTACAAGCCTGGCTCCAGTGGAGACATTGCATTCTTGGGAAGGAGACAGTCATCCACACTAATCATAAGCCACTATAGTTCATGCAGACATAGGGAAAATTGTAGAATGAACTCCATCAAAAGTGGTCCACATACTTGCAGAATTTCCACCTCAACATCAAGTATAAAATAGGAAGCACCAATCGTGTCTCTGATTGCGTCAGCAGACCACCAGTCGCGACTTTGCCACCACCTACCAAATTTTGGGTGCAAACGCAATTGTCAATAATTTCCATCTTCAGGATGGGTTGTGTGTCATCTGGGCCATATCTGTGTTCCTTCAAGTGAGCGAGTGAAGCTGATCTAGGAATCTCACTACAGTCGGGTGGTAGGACACTTCAGCATTGAAAAGACAGTGGCGATGCTACATAAACATTTCTACTGGCCAAAAATTCGACAGGAGGTTAGCAAGTATATCAGGTTCTGCACTACCTACGCTATTGGAAAACCAACCACCAAGAAACAGGGCCTGTACACCCCTCTTCCTACTCCTGACAGGCCATGGGAATCCATCTCAATGGACTACATGTCGGGCCTCTAGTCCACCAAGCGGGGAAATGACTGTTGGCGCTTCATCAATTAGGGTTAGGTTTTTGGATGTCTAGGGTTTTTGGCATTCTTGTTTATTGTAAAAAGGCCTTCAGAGCCTCATTGTAATCTTCTTATTGTGAATGAATTCAACCATCATATATCTTCTCAAAGATAAGCCGCCACCATTCCAACAATCTTGTTTTCACTGCATTTTACAGTTTCAGCTTATTTCGTTACTGAATAGAAAACTAGTTTTACTATATCTCTGTTATTTTGTGTTAAGCACCTGTTAATAATCTATATTCATTTTGTTCTTCTCATAAAATCTAGATCAGTGGTATCAGAGCGGTATTCTCCTTGTCATCTTAATGCATGTCTCCAATGAGGTCAGATTACAAAGAGTTGGGTCTCGAGCTTGTTTCTCTTGAGGACATAAGCTCTCTCACTCCCAAGTGACCTCTCATGGAAGGAGAAAATAAATATGGAGGGACAGGAGATCCTTTCAAACTATTTATTGAGGAATCCCTCATGCAACAGAGGAATGCGATGATGGATAGTTTCGCGCAAATCCTTCGACGGCTATCAACAGGCGACGCATCTTCTTCGAACAGAGGCACCACCCCCTTCAAGGTACAAATACACTTCGACATTCCTATATTTGAAGGTCAAATAGATGCAGATGCTATAGAAAAGTGGTTGAATCTACTAGAAGGGTATTTTTCTGTACATAGCTTTTCGAATAGAGAAACAATTACTTTTTCGCTCCTCAAAGCCATTCCCCATGTCAAAGATTGGTGGGAAACTTTCCGTGAGAAAAAGGAAACAAAGGAAACTTCACTATTTTAGGTCATGACCACCTGGGAATGCTTCAGGGATGCTATTAAGGATCAATACTACCCTGTCAAAAGTTATGATGACCTGTATACCAAATGGACCACACTGCGACAAGAAACAGACCAAGCAGTGCCCAATTTCACAAATATCTTCCATACCTTACACACCAAAATGGGTATCAAATATTCAAAGTGACATATGGTGCTCAAGTATCGTGGTGCTCTTCATAGATACATCCAGACAAAAATGGAATTTCTGGACATCTCATCCTTGGGCGTGGCCTACGAATATGCTGTCAAAATCGAGCAGAATCTCAAACAAAAGACACGCCAATTTGGGCCTGAGAACCCCTCAAAACAAAAGCCGGGAAATGGCGGCCCCAACCCACAGAACAAAGGATAGAGGAAATATGGACAGTATCAGGACAACCATTCCAAGCCATAAGCAAAGAAGGACATCGAAAGACAAACAAAGATACCGGGAAGTGGTGCGACTTCCATAAGAGCCCTTGGCATAACACTGCTAACTGTTTCTCAAAGCAGTCATTGGTGGCTGAAGTGAAAGCCTCTGAATTAGATGCAGATTTTGACTCTGAGCCAGAACCAGAAAGGGAAAGATAGATCATTGAGGTGGAACCTAGTGCCACCATTGATACCACCAAGCTCCAACCTAGTGAACCAAACGAGCTAGAAGAAGGAGAGCACCTCTTCCATTCACAGATGTGGGTAAAAGGAACCCCACTGCACTTCATGATTGATAGTGGTAGCCATAAGAACGTCATCTCAACAAAGTTAGTCAAGTGGCTCGCCCTACCAACAATGCCTCACCCACAACCCTACACCATTGGATGGATCCACCAAGGAATCGATCTCCATGTCAGCGACCAGTTCCAATTGTCATAAGACATCAAGCCCTTCAAAGACGAGGTATTATGTGATGTTTCTCCTCTGGAAGTTTGTGATGTTATTTTGGGCCAACCTTATTTATGGAAATGTCATGTTGTATATGAGTCTAGGACTTGTAGTGTTATTATTACTTTGAACAAAAAATTGTATAGGATACCCAAGGCAGTCTCACCTAGTGCTATTTCCTTGATCTCTGCTAAGCAATGCAGAAAGGTCATCTCTCAGATGGGGAAGTTTGTCTTCTTTGTGATTCTCTCTCAGAATAAGAGAAAGATCACAACCACATCTAGGGTCTCTACGGCTAACCTCTCCACACAACAGAAGCAAGTAGATAAGGTCATGGAAGAATACTCATATATATTCTCCTCACCTACAGGGGTACCACTGCACTACCAGGTCAAGCACCCCATCGATCTGACCCCCGATGCACCGCTTCCCAATGGGCCAGTTTATCATCGCTCTTTGTTAGAGAATGGGGAGGTCAAGTGACAAATCCAAGAAATGCTCCACAAGGGGCACATACATCCCATCTCATCACCTTGCAGGAGCCCAATCATGCTGGTATAGAAGAAATATGGAACCTGACGACTCTGTATTGATTACCAAGATTTGAATAAAATCACAGTCAGAAATCAGTACCCGATTCCCYGAATCGATGACTTCCTTGATCAAMTCATGGGGGCCAAATACTTYAGTAAGATTGATATGAAGTCTGGCTACAACTAGGTCCCGATAGAACAAACAGATGTATGGAAGACTACCTTCAAGTCAAAGGAAGGCCTTTTTGAATGGCTGGTCCTACCCTTTGGTTTGACAAATGCTCCARCCACTTTCATGGGGATGATGGATGATATCCTGAGACCATTCACCAATACTTTTGTAGTGGTGTATCTGGATGAAATTCTAATTTACAACAAGACTTGGGCCGAACACTTGCAACATATTCAAAAGGTTCTGTACACCCTCCARCAACACAAGCTATACACTAACTTAGAAAAATTCTCCTTCAGCATGGACAGGGTCCATTACCCGGGATACATCATTGATCATCATGGCGTACATGTCGATCTAGGCAAGATCTAAGTCATCCATGACTGGCCAACCCCAACAACACTCACTAAGCTTTGGAGCTTCTTGGGGCTTGCCAATTTCTACCACAGGTTCGTGTTGGGATTCTCCCATATTGCATCAGCCCTCAACCAAATAAACAAGGGTGGTGGTAAGGAGAAATTTGTGTGGGGATGATCCCAACAACAAGTGTTCGATGATTTGAAGTAGCGCTTTTTCTCAACTACATTATTCTCACTACTAGACCTACAACATCCCTTTGAAATTGAGATAGATGCTTCAGACTATGCTGTGGGTGCCGTTCTCACACAACATGACCACCCTATGGCCTATCATAGTGAGACACTGTTAGATACTATCCGTAAGTACCCTACTTATGATAAGGAAATTTACTCCATTGTACAAGCCTGTTTCCAGTGGAGACATTACATTCTTGAGAAGGAGACATTCATCCACAATGATCATAAGCCACTGCAGTTCATGCAGACACAGGGAAAATTGCAGAATCATCGCCATCAAAAGTGGTCCACATACTTGCAGCAATTCCACCTAAACATCAAGTATAAAATAGGAAGCACCAATCGTGTCGTTGATTTCCTTAGCAGACGGCCAGTCGTGACACTCACCACGGTGCTAGAATCTTGCGGCCATGAGACATCTGGATGTCCCCAACTCTATGAGATAGACCCTGACTTCGCCACCACCTACCAAATGTTGGGTGCAAATGAAATTGTAGATAATTTCCATCTTCAGGATGGGTTGTTGTGTCGTCTGGGCCATATCTATGTTCCATCAAGTGAGTGAGTGAAGATGATCTAGGAATCCCACTATAGTTAGGTGGTAGGACACTTCAACATTGAAAAGACAGTGGCGATGCTACCGAAACATTTCTACTAGCCAAAACTTCAACAGGAGGTCAACAAGTATATCAGGTCTTGCACTCCCTGAGCTATTAACAAACCGACCACTAATAAACAGAGCCTGTACACCACTCTTCCTACTATTGATAGGCCATGGGAATCCATCTCAATGGACTACATGTTGGGCCTCCTGTCCACCAAGCGGGGAAATGACTATGTTTTTGTGGTTGTCGATCGCTTTTCTAAGATGGCGATTCTGGTTTCCTGTAAGAAGAGAAACACAACAGAGGCCACTGCCAAGCTCTTCTTTGAATGAGTCTGGGTAAATTTTGGAATCCCACAAACTATTGTCTCAGATCAAGATAGTCGATTTCTTAGCACATTCTGGTCGAGCCTCTGGTCATTGTTGGACACCAAGCACACCAAATCCATGACCTTCCACCCCCAGACAGATGGCCAAACCGAGGTTGTAAATTGAATGATTGTGCATATCCTTCACATGTATAATTCAAAGCACCCTCACACATGGGATGAGAGCCTTCCCTATGGTCAACATAGCTACAACCAAGCCCTGCATAGCTCAACCAACCATAACCCCTTTCAGGTGGGGTTGGGATTCCAACCATTGGGTCCCATATATGTTTCACTTCCTCTTGCGGTCACCTCGACGGACTCATCTCCTGCTCCAATTGAAGCTGACAAATCCACCTAGTTCATTGAGTAGATCCAACACATCTGCCAACAGGTTTAAAATATCCTACAAAAGTCCAATGACAAGTACACACAATGCCATAATCAACATCGGGTGCCACATAAGTTTCAGGTGGGCGAAAAAGTTTGGTTTCACTTGCAGAAAGAACGCCTTATAGGACCCCATCATAAGCTTCACCCACTCCATTATGGGCCATACACTATCACCAAGGCTATGGGGGAGAATTATTTTGAGCTCAACATTCCTCCCTTCCTTGGCAAGCATCCAGTGTTCAACGTGAATCTTCTTCGCCCTTATTTCCCACCATTATTGGACACTTCAGAAGTAGTAGAACAATAACACCAACAAAGCTCAACCTTGAATGCATATAACAAGAATCCAATGATCATATTTTGGACACACAGATCAAGGGAACTCGACAATAAAGGATCCATCTTTATCGAGTCGTTAAAGCAGGGCAACTCCTGCACCAAGGCAAGTGGCTCACCCGGGGCCAAATTCAGCAGAAGTTTCCTCGTTTGATGGGGGACCTCAATGAAATGGATACCATTTATTCCTAAGGAGGGAGGATTGATCTAAATGTATATCAGTGGCCACCCACCTTTTCCAACTGGCTCAAAACAGTTTTCTGACAATTTTGGCAATTTACTATTTTTAGCATTTTTAACTTCTGGGCCCATTTTGAGGGCCTAAATGAAGGTTTTTCGGGATATATATCCTTAATTATATCCCAAGGAATTATTTTTCCCCCAAAATTAATCTCCTCGACGATACCTTTCCAACGGTCTATCACACACGTTAAATGAAGATTGTATGCAAAAGTTATGACCCCGGGAAGTTGATGTACTAACTTACCCAAACGGGGCCCACACGACTTTTGGTGCTTCATCTCCTAGGGTTAGGTTTTTGGATGTCTAGGGTTTTTGGAATTCTTGTTTATTGTAAAAATTCCTTCAGAGCCTCATTGTAATCTTCTTCTTGTTAATGTTCGCAGCCGTCACATCTCTTCTCAGAGGTAAGCTGCCACCATTCCAACAAGCTTGTTTCCGCTGCATTTTACAGTTTCAACTTATTTCGTTACTGAATAGAAAATGTGTTTTACTATACCTATGTTATTTTATGTTAATCACCTGTTAATAATCTGTATTCATTTTGTTCTGCTCATAAAATCTAGATCATTTGTATCAGAGCGGTCTTCTCCTTGTCGTCTTAATGCATGTCCCCAACGAGGTTGGAGTACAAAGAGTTGGGTCTCGAGCTTGTTTCTCTTGAGGACAGAAGCTCTCACACACCCAAGTGACCTATCATGGTAGGAGAAAATAAATATGATAGGACAAGATATCCTTTCAAACTATTGATTGAGGAATCCCTCATGCAACAAAGGAACGAGATGATGGATAGTTTCATGCAAATCCTTCAGCGGCTACCAACAAGCGACACATCTTCTTCGAACGGAGGCGCCGCCCCCTTCAACGTACAAATAAACTTTGATATTCCTATATTTGAAGGTAAGATAAATGCAGATGCTGTAGATAAGTGGTTGAATCTAATAGAAGGTTATTTTTCTGTCCATAACTTTTCTAATAAAGAAAAGATTACTTTTGCACTCCTCAAAGCCGGTCCCCATGTCAAAGATTGGTGGGAAACTTTCTGTGAGCAAAAGGAAAAAGAGGAAACCTCATTATTTTCATTCATGGCCACTTGGGAATCCTTCAGGGATGTTATGAAGGAACAATACTACCCTTTTGGAAGTTATGATGACCTGTATACCAAATGGACCACACTGTGCCAAGAAAGAGACCAAGCAGTGCCCAATTTCAAAAATATCTTCCATACCTTACGTACCAAGATGGGTATCAAATATTCAGAGAAAATAATGGTGCTCAAGTATCATGGTGCTCTACATAGCTATATCCATACTGAAATGGAATTTCTAGACATCTCATCCTTGGGCATGGCCTACCAATATGCCGTCAAAATCGAGCAGAAGCTTAAACAAAAGACGTGACAATTTGGGCCTGGGAACCCCTCACAACAAAAGCTAGGAAAGGGCGGCTCCAACCCATAGAACAAAGGACAGAGAAAATATGGACAGTATAAGGAAAACCAGTCCAAGCAACAAGCAAAGAAGGACACCAGAAAGACAAAGAAAGATACCGGGAAGTGGTGTGACTTCCATAAGAGCCCTTGGCATAACACTGCTGACTACCGCTCAAAGTAGTCATTGGTGGCTGAAGTGAAAGCCTCTGAATCAGATGCAGATTCTGACTCTGAGCCAGAACCAGAAAGGGGAAGAACGATCATTGATGCGGAACCTAGTGCCACCGTTGGTACCACCAAGCTCTAGCCTGGTGAACCAGACAAGCCAGAAGAAGGAGAGCGCCTCTTCCATTCAAATATGTGTGTAAAAGGCACCTTGTTGCACTGCATTGTTAATAGAGGTAGAAAGAAGAACCTCATCTCAACAGAGGTCGTCAAGAGGCTCGGCCTACCAACAACGCCGCACCCACAACCCTACACCATTGGATGGCTCCGCCTAGGCCTCGTAGTGTTATTATTACATTGAACAGGAAATTGTACAGGATACCTGAGGCAGTCCCACCTAGTGCTATTTACTTGATCTCTGCTAAGCAATGAAGGAAGGTCATCTCTCATATGGGTAAGTTTGTCTTCTTCGTGATTCACCCTCAGAATAAGAGAAAGATCACAACCACATCCAGGGTCTCTGTGGCTGACCTCTCCACACAGTAGAAACAAGTGGATAAGGTCATGGAAGAATACTCATATATCTTCTCCTCACCTATAGGGGTACCACTGCACTCACAGGTCAAGCACCCCATCGATATGACCCTTGACACACTACTTCCCAATGGGCTAGTCTATTGCCACTCTTTGTTAGAGAATGAGGAGATCAAGCGACAGAAACAAGAACTAATCCACAAGAGGCACATCCGTCCCAGATAATCACCTTGTGGGAGCCCAATTATTCTGGTACAAAAGAAATATGGAACCTGGTGACTCTGTATTGATTACTAGGCTCTAAATAAAATCACAGTCATAAAATGATACCTGATATCCCAAATTGATGACCTCCTTGATTAAATCACGGGGGCCAAATACTTCAGTAAGATTGATCTGAAGTTTGGCTACCACCAGGTCCCAATAGAATAGACAGATGTATGGAAGACCACCTTCAAGTCAAAGGAAGGCCTTTTTGAATGGATGGTCATGCCCTTTGGTTTGAAAAATTCTCCAACCACTTTCATGAGGATTATGGATGATATCCTGTGATCATTCACCAATATTTTTGTAGTGGTGTATCTGGATGAAATTATAATTTACAAAAAGACTTGGGCCGAACACTTGCAACACATTCAACAAGTTCTACACATCCTGTGGTAGCACAAACTATACGCCAACTTGGAAAAATGCTCTTTTGGCATGGACATGGTCCATTACCTGGGATACATCATTGATCATCATGGCGTACATGTGGATTCAGCCAAGATCCAAGTCATCCGTGACTGGCCAGCCCCAACAACACTCACTGAGCTTCAGAGCTTCTTGGGCCTTACCAATTTCTACCACAGGTTCATGTTGGGATTCTCCCATATTGCATGGGCCCTTAGCCAAATAAACAGGGGTGGTGGTAAGGCAAAATTTGCGTGGGGCCGGTCCCAACAAAAAGCGTTCAATGATTTGAAGCAACGCTTGTGCTCAACCTCAGTACTTTCACTACCAAACCTACACCATCCCTTTGAAATTGAGACATATGCTTCAGAATATGCTGTGGGCGCCGTTCACACACAACACGACGAACCCGTGGCCTATCATAGTGAGATACTATCAGATACTGTCCGTAAGTACCCTACTTACGACAAGGAAATGTAATCCATTGTACAAACTTTCCGCCAGTGGAGACATTACATTCTTGGGAAGGATACAGTCATCCACACTGATCATAAGCCACTGTAGTTCATGCAAACACAGGGAAAATTGCAAAATGACCGCCATAAAAAGTGGTCCACATACTTGTAGCAATTCCACCTCAACATCAAGTATAAAATAGGAAGCACCAATCATGTCCCTGATTGCCTCAGCAGACCATTAGTCACGACACTCACCACGGTTCTAGACTCTTGCGACCATGAGACATCTGGATGGCCCCAAATCTATGAGACAGACACTGACTTTGCCACCACCTACCAAATGTTGGGTGCAAATGGAGTTGTCGATAACTTCCATATTTAGGATGGGTTGTTGTGTCGTCTGGGCCATATCTGTGTTCCATCAAGTGAGCGAGCGAAGATGATCTAGGAAGCCCACTACAGTCATGTGGCAGGACACTTCAGCATCAGAAAGACAGTGGTGATGCTACAAAAACATTTCTACTGGCTGAAACTTCGATAGGAGGTCAACAAGTATATCAGGTCCTGCACTGCCTGCGCTATTGCCAAACCGACCACTAAGAAACATGTCCTGTACACCCCACTTGCTACTCCTGACCAAGAAACATGGCCTGTACACCCCACTTCCTACTCCTGGGCCATATCTATGTTCCATCAAGTGAGCGAGTGAAGCTGATTTAGGAAGCCCACTATAGTTGGGTGGCAGGACAATTCGGCATCGAAAAGACAGTGGCGATGCTACAAAAACATTTCTACTGGCTGAAACTTCAACAGGAGGTCAACAATTATATCAGGTCCTGCACTGCCTGTGCTGTTGCCAAACCGACCACTAAGAAACATGGCCTGTACACCCCACCAAGCGGGGAAATGACTTTGTTATTGTGGTTGTTGATCACTTTTCTAAGATGGCGATTCTAGTTGCCTGCAAGAAGAGCATCATAGCAGAGGCCACTGCCAAGCTCTTCTTTGAATGAGTCTGGGTACATTTTGGAATCCCACAAACCATTGTTTCAGATTGGGATAGTCGATTTCTCAGCACATTCTGGTCGAGCCTTTGGTCACTATTGGACACCAAGCACACCAAATCCATGACCTTCCACTCCCAGAAATATGGCCAAACCAAGGTTGTAAATCGAATGATGATGTGGTGGATGATGATTTTGAGCTCAACATTCCTCCCTTCCTTGGCCTGCACCCAGTGTTCAACGTCGATCTCCTTCACCCTTATTTCCCACCATTATTGGACACTTCAGAAGTAGTAGAACAACTGACACCAAAAAAAATCAACCCTGACTGCATACAACAGGCATCCAATGATCATATTGTGGACACAAAGATCAAGGGCACTCAACAACAAAGGATCCAACTTTATCGAGTCATCAAAGCAGGGTAGCTCCTGCACCAAGGCAAGTGGCTCACCTGGGGCCAAATTCAACAGAAATTTCCGCATCTGATGGGGGACCTCAACGCAATCGAGAACATTTATTCCTAAGGAGGGATGATTTATCTATATGGATATTGGTGTCCACCCACCTTTTCCAACTGGTTCAAAACAATTTTCTGACAATTTTGGCAATTTACTATTTTTCGCAGTTTTAACTTCTAGGGCCATTTTGAGGGCCTAAATGAAGGTTTTTTGGGATAGAGCTCCTCAATGATAGCTAAAGGCATGAATGAACCCCCAAAATGAATATCCTAGACAATACCTTTCCAACGGACTATCACACGCCTAAAATGGATATCATATGCAAAAGTTACGACCCTGGGAAGTTGATGTACTAGCTTACCCAAACGGGGCCCACATGAATTTTAGCACTTCATCTAATAGGGTTAGGTTTTTGGATGTCTAGTGTTTTTGGAATTCTTGTTTATTGTAAAAAGGCCTTCTGAGACTCATTGTAATCTTCTTCTTGTTAATGCGCGCAACCATCACATCTCTTCTCAGAGATAAGCCACCACCATTCCAGCAAGCTTGTTTGCGCTGCATTTTACAGTGTCAACTTATTTCGTTACTGAATAGAAAACCAATTTTACCATATCTCTGATATTTTGTGTTAAGAACCTGTTAATAATCTGTATTCATTTCATTCTTCTCATAAAATCTTGATCAGTATTATCTGAGCGGTCTTCTCCTTGTCGTCTCAATGCATGTCCCCAATGAGGTCGGAGTACAAAGAGTTGGGTCTCGAGCTTGTTTCTCCTGAGGACATAAGCTCTCGCACGCTCAAGTGACCTCTCATGGCAGTAGAAAAGAGTGATGAAATGACAAGAGATCATTTTAAACTATTGATTGAGGAAGCCCTCATGCAACAGAGGAATGAGATGATGGATAGTTTCACGCAAATCCTTCGACGACTACCAACAAGCGACGCATCTTCTTCGAACGGAGGTGCCGCTCCCTTCAAGGAACAAATATACTTCGATATTCCTATATTTGAAGGTTAGATAGAAGTAGATTCTATACACAAGTGGTTGAATCTACTAGAAGGGTATTTTTCTTTCCATAACTTTTCAGATAGAGAAAATATTACTTTTGCGCTCCTCAAAGCTGTTCCCCATGTCAAAGATTGGTGGGAAACTTTCTGCGAGCAAAAGGAAATAGAGGAAACCTCATTATTTTTAGTCACAACCACCTAATAATCCTTCAGGGATGCTATTAAGGAACAATACTACCTTGTTGAAAGTTATGAAGACCTGTATACCAAATGGACCACACTACGGCAAGAAAGATACCAAGCTGTGCCCGATTTCACAAATATATTCCATACCTTGCGCACGAAGTTGGGTATCAAATATTCAGAGAAACATCTGGTGCTCAAGTATCACAGTGCTCTACATAGATACATATAGACCAAAATGGAATTTTTGGACATCTCATCCTTGGGCGCAGCCTACCGATATTCCCTCAAAATCGAGCATAAGCTCAAACAAAAGATGTGGAAATTTGGGCCTGGGAACCCCTCACAAAAAAAGCCGGGAAAGGGTGGCCCCAACCCACAAAAAAAAGGACAGAGAAAATATGGACAGTATCAAGACAACCAGTCCAAGCTGCAAGCAAAGAATGACACCAGAAAAACAATGAAAGATACCAGGAAGTGGTGTGACTTCCATAAGAGCCCTTGGCATAACACTGCTAACTGCCACTCAAAGAAGTCGTTGGTGGTCGAAGTGAAAGCCTTTGAATCAGATGCGGATTCTGACTCTGAGCTAGAACACAAAAGGGGAAGATGGATCATTGACACGAAACCCAATGCCACCATTGCTACCACCAAGCTCCAGCCTGGTGAACTAGATGAGCCAGAAGAAGGAGAGTGCCTCTTCCTTTCATAGATGTGGGTAAAAGGCACCCCGATGCACTTCATCATTGATAGTGGTAGCTAGAAGAACCTCATGTCAGTAGATGTCATCAAGCGGCTCGCCCTGCCAACAATGCCGCACCCACAACCCTACACCATTGGATGGCTCCACCAAGGAAGTGATCTCCATGTCAGCCAATAGTGCCAATTGTCGTATGGCATCAAGCCCTTCAAAGACAAGGTATTATGTGATGTTGCTCCTCTCGAAGTTTGTGATGTTATTTTGGGCCAACCTTATTTATGAAAAATTCATGTTGTATATGAGTCTAGGCCTCATAGTGTTATTATTACTTTGAATAGGAAATTGTACAGGATACCTAAGGCAATCCCACCTAGTGCTATTTTCTTGATATATGCTAAGAAATGCAGGAAGGTCATCTCTCAGACAAGGAAGTTTGTCTTCTTCGTGATTCTCTCTCAGAATAAGAGAAGGATCACAACCACATCTAGGGTCCTTGCGGCTGACCTCTCCAAATAGTAGAAGCAAGTGGATAA
>ML792208.1:0-11867 GCA_009831015.1 Picea engelmannii
GATTGCAATCTTTCCAAGTTTAATAGTTTCAGTTATCTATGGCTCTTCCGGTTAGACTCTTCGTGGATGGTTCTAAAAGGCGATTAAGCACATGTTCTGGCAATAAAATGCGTCATTCCATCCATCCTTGGTGTGTTGTAAGTTGGAAGAAAAAGAATAGACATTAGAAGACTACTTGCGTGAGAGCCCATCTGCGCTTCAGGATAGTTTATTTACTTTCGTTAAAGAGAAATCTTGTCAGAAATTTCCATGAAAAGGGATTTATCCCCTAAAATAGTTTCTGTAAATTATGTTCCCACATAAATGGCATAAAGCTGAATTCTTTTTGTAAGGATTGTTTTTGAAGAGAATTGGCAATGTCCTTCCCCTTGCAGACATGGAAGATGGCAAGTGAATCTCTCTTTAGATAATGTTGTATGCATAAACAAATGGTGATTGAATATAGTCTTTTATCATATACAATACAGTTCATCGAATAATTTTTGCCATTGGAAATCACATAATTTTTGTCATTGACGTAAACTCTAACATTGTATTCGCGCAGATTGTCTGAGGGTCAGGAAGCAGAAACAATGTAAATCGCTCAGATAATCAATAGTGCGTACATATTTTCAATAGTGCTTATATATGGACGTTGATGTGTAAAAAAATTACCCGGGTTGACGTTGTAACTGCGAAATCGTGAAGAGGTTCAGGGCAAAAATCAATGCAAGTAACGCCTGCAATCTGCCGGGAAACCTCCTTCTTCTTGAAGGTTTTCCAGAAGCTCGAGTCAGCAAATCCCGGAGCAGCTTTTGAAGGGTACTCTTTTCGATCAAGTGGTATGAAGCAGCCGGCGTTATTCTCCGCCATTTCTAGGTCTTTTCTGTATATTATGAGAGATTTTCTGTATATATTCTGATAGCAGTGAAATAGTGGTGGTCGCTACGCTGAGGAGCCAGGCAGAGCGTTCTGATAGAACTTAAACCCTGGGGTTTATGACGACGATGGCACAATGGAGGATTAGCCAAAGAAATAAAACTCGTTTTATTTAGCAGCGGTGGGGGCAAGACGATCAAGCAAGTGGGCACATCAACTGCAATGCGGTGAGTAGAGCATAGACTGTTGTGCGGTGAGCAGAGAGGTGCGGTGGGGGCAAGACGATCAAGCAGGTGGGCACATCCACCGCAATGTGGTGAGTAGAGCATAGACTGTTGTGCGGTGAACAGAGCATAGAGTGCAGTGAACTGCAATCATTAACGCCGCCACCCTCGTGGCTCCTGTTTCAGATGCAAATATGAAGTTAACAAACTTTAAGTTAAAGCCTGTAATGCGGCCTGGGAAATCGTGTGTTCAAGTAATCAAAATGACCCAAAACATTATGTGAATAAACATGGTTCACATGTTTTTTTGTGATTTTATATATAACAAAAACATGGTTCACAATTTTGATAAATTGATAGTTGAAGCATATTTGCAAGGTGTTTGAGGTTCTTTCACGTATCGTTTCTTTAAAAACAATTTTTTGTTTCGTAATTGTATATGTTAAGTATAATTAGCACAGTTGTTAATTCGTAATTTATTTGTGGTAATATGAAACGTTTGGTTGCACGGTTTAATCCTACTTAATCATTTAAACGTGGCAATTACATATACTTACAGTAATTTTTTAATGTGATTAGGTAAATGTTAAAAAGTAAATATGTTAACTGATGTCTTGATAAATGCAAGAAAGTTATGAACAATAAATCTGACCCGTTGATTTTGGAGGACGACTAAGAATATGCCAGCATCTTCAATGCATAGCCATCAAATTAGGGTTTAAGATTAAATAAGGCTAAAAGATCATTAATTGTGTCCATTGTCAATAGTTTTGACGTAATTAAAAAAAACTATTTTTATTATCTTATTTTTGTGATTTTATAAATAAAAAAAACATGATTCACAATTTTGATAAATTGATAGTTAAAGCATATTTACAAGGTGTTTAAGGTTCCTCCACATATCTTTTCTTTAAAAACATTTTCCTTTTTTATTATTATATATGCTAAGGAATTTGTTAGTGGATACTACACCTCTATCTTTAGGATTCCTTAAATCCTAGACTTTTGTTCATAGTTATAACATTTTCTTGTTAATGTTGATTGCTCTAGTAACCATTAAACTATTTAATTGAATTATTAAAGTGCATTCTAAAACAACCTTACAAGAAAAAGATGGATCGATACTATTTAAATGAAGAATTAGAGGGCATTTTGAAACAATCTTACAAGAAAAGAAAAAAAAAATGAATAAATATTATTTAAATGAATAATTTTAGTGCATTCTAAAACAACTTTTTAATAATAAATGAATATTGAGAAATGTAATTTTGAAATAATTTAATTAATAAGTGAATTTAATAAGCATCTGAATATAAACATTCAGGATAAAAAAAAATATACAATTCTTATTTTAATATCTTATTTTTTTATGAATTTTTTAAACATATTTTTAAGATTTTTAAAATATGTAACTTTATTTTTGGAACCTTTTCTTGATGATTAATTGCTTTAGTAATCACTAAAAACTATTTAGACGAAGAATTAGACTGCATTTTACGAAGAAATAAATAAATATTATTTAAATGAATATTTAAAATGTATTTTAAAATAATTTTCTAAGAAAAATAAATAGATATTTTGAAATAATTTAGTTAAAAACATAATAGAATAATTATTTAAATACAAACGTTTTTAAATAACAAATATAAATAATATTGTAATTTTTAAACAATAAATATAAATAATATTGTAATTTTTTATCTTATTCTTGTATAATTTTTTTATACAAAATTATCATATGAAATTGTTTCTACAACATGAATATCTCTCCAAAGAAAAGCATTTTTTTTATACAAAATTATCACATGAAATTGTTTCTGCAACATGAATATCTCTCTAAAGAAAAGCATGTATCCTAAATGTAGCAAGAACTTGTTTATAAAAAAATTGTTACATTATTTACAACAAAGAGTTAACCAATAGATTTAGAGTTAACCAATAGATTTGTTATATGTGTGTACCATTATCTCAAAACATAACCCAAAATACAGGGGTATGCCTGCCATGCATAAGGCAACATGCGTATTCATTGTTTTCTGCATGTGAAAAGGGGCATGTGAATTTAAGAAGATACCTTATGCATTTTTTGATCAAATATATTTCCTCCTTGTTTTGGTAACCATGGAGGAGAGATATAGTGAAAGTTACAAATCGCACTCTCTGCCACATAATAGCATGATTAATGAATTAAAAACAATGACAAGGATATAGAAGTTCAAGGCGCACATTAACAAAACATACAATTTTTTTATCATTTTGTCATTTCACTCATTTTGGGAGTTTTTCTATAGTATTTATTGATTTTGATTACATAAGTGTATGTTTTTGTTTTTTGGCATCATCAAACATAATATTATGAATTTGTGTTTAAATGATAGGAGATTTCATTCAATCTAAGAGTTATCATTGGGTGAAATCATGAAGATGGGTGTCTATTTTGCTTGTTTTTATGAGAAAAAAAACTATATATTCACAAGTTATTCAACTTCCCACATACAAAAGTATTTTTTTTATTTAGAATTTCACTTTACAGTAAAAACAAAACTTGTAAAGAATTTTGTTAGCTTTCCAATGACTATTTTTCAATTTTTTTTTATTAAGTTTTGATATGTCAATTTGACAATTGTTTAACAGTATGTTACTTAAACATGAAAGGAATGATAATGAGTTATTTCCCCCCCAACAATGTATCTATTATTAAACTTGTTTTTTTTTTTAAATGAAATATACTACAACAATCTACAGAGACTCTATTTTATTATGATTATAATTTTGAATCTAACGGATGAATATTATAATTTCTAGAATTTTTTTAAGTTGACCAAGCTGAAAAAGTTGCAGATTTTAAACACATATTTCCCCCACCTTGTATCTATCTTAATTTTTACTTAAAAGTAAAATCTAAAATTACCCTAATGTCTGTTGAAAATATTATGCAGTGACTTTTTTTTTAAATTAAATAAAATTAGAAAAAAATAATGAAAATGAAAACAAATTATAGGAATTGAAAGTAGATTCAATTTCGCAAATGTTGGTGTCATTTTCGAAACCAAATTCTGAGTATTTGCAGGAGTCCGCAACCTCTAAAGTTCAGGTAAGATTGGGGGAATTCTATGGTTTCTGGATACAGTCTCAATTTCTAGTTTTCGGCCGAAAGAATCTTTCTGCCAAAAACATAATCTTTCCGCTGAAAAACTAAACTATAACAGAATTTGTCAAAATTAAACGGTTTCCAAGTTTTTCGGCCAAAAAGACCTTGTTTCGGCCGAAAGATGGTTGAGCAAATTTTTTCGGCTGGAAAAAATGGAAAGACACGTCGTATCGTTTCATTTCTCGCCAAATCGTATAAATATGCTTTCGGTCGAACACATTTAACGCAATTCATCATTTGTTTAATGGTTTTCTAGAGCACCTAAACAAAGTTTTGAATCATCTTTTTCGTTTTTGTTGAATAAGGTAATTGATGTTTGTTCAAGTTTTTATTGGAATAACAATTTATATGTTGAAAGATAAATGTTGAACATTTTTTCAAGGTGAAGTCTTTGTTGAACATAACTTTTACAGATAAGTATACTCATGGGAAACAAAAGTTTGCACAAGAGAAAATTTGATCGCACTCGAGATGAAACTCACCATAACGATCAAAGGAAACAACATTATTGGAGAAATAAACGAGAACGTGCAAATATTGAAGAAATAAACGATGATAATGTAAATATAAAATTTCAACAAGAAGAAGTCTAATTAGGTATGCATGCACATATTGTCTATATTAAAAGTATAGAATTCAAATTTAAAATATTGTTTAATATAATTGATTGTAATTACGATTTGATGTTTTTCAAAAAACATAAATAGATTTGTCTCATAATGTCGATGAAGACGTTGAAACCGAAATTGAAGCAGAAGACGTTGAAACCGAAATTGAAGTAGAAGACGAATCACCTATAGGTGTGTACATAAATTTAGATAATACAAGATGAACACGTGTATCTAGTTTAGTGAATTTATGTTCGGGTTTTGTTTTTTAATATAAACTTTAAATTGAAATATGCAGAAGAATCTATAAACATTGATGATGAAATATTAGAAAATGTTGATACTGACAAATTTGGGAAAAAAGAAGCTAAGCATTATATAAGATCTCGAACCAAGAATATGTATAATACTTTTTTAAAGATGAATCAGTAACAGTACAAGCTCAACTTTTACTCTGTCTAATAAAGTCAAGAAAGTTAAAAGAAGCTACATCATTATTGGGTATTCAAAAGTCAACAAAATATACAAAGGTGAAACAAAATGTCTTTGACAATATAACTAGTGTATTAAAAGATTTTGGAAAATCTCGAAAAAAAGATGTCAGTGTTGCACATAGAGCAATACAAGCAATAGTTGTTTCATCTAGCAATATAAAAGATCGTTTGACACGACACATGGTAAAAACGACGGGAACATCAAGAAAAACATTGTACAAACATAGAAAAATTCGATTACAAATAGATGCAAATGATGAATTGGCTTGTTGTATAGTGATTTATAGACAACCCTACAAAGATAGACTTGCAGAAAATGTTAAAGAATTGGCCCGTAATTGTTGGTTGACAGAATCTCTTGTTTCACCACATACAAGAGATATGTTGTGAAGAAGAATAACACAAAAACAATATGAAGAAAATCCAAAACATATATTTCTAATAACACAAATAGAATTGTTCAATAAGTTCAAAGAAGAGCACAAAGAAGTTAAAATTTTCATCAATACATTTGTGCAACAAAAACCATGGTTTGTTAGACCCATCATTGTTTGTGACACTGTTGTTGTCATTATCATGTGGAATTTGAGTTGTATTACGACACTTTTCTTGATTTTGGTACAACTTTATGGCCAAGTTCACCTCTTCCTTCCACATTATGTGCTTTTATATCTGAAATTCTATGTGAAAGAGAAGGTGATGAATTATTTTACAAAAAAAAAATGTGTTGGTGGAAATAAATGTGACCGTTGTAGAAATATAAGTTTGTTTCACTCAAAGTATCCTATTGATACGAATGATCAATCATTTTCTAATATAACAATCAATTGGAAGAGATATGAATATATCAACAACACGGCTCCACATTATTCAAATGTTATTTCCAAAAGGATTGATTTGAAAGTAGATAAAATCTTTTTGGTATATTTTTTGAAGAAGTTTGAGGAAGAAATTTATAAATACACCAAGCATTCACATAGAGATCAATGTCAAGACCTACAATTCAAACAATCCCGTGAAGTGTTTCCACCATGGACAATTTTGTTTGTAGTTGATTTTGCAGAGAATTACACATTCGTTGCACAAAAATAAATACAGAGTGAATATTATCATTCTGATCAAGTCACGGTATTTTTCCACATTATATATAAACATGCTCAACGGAGTCTTGATAACATAGAAAGAACCAACTATAATTGACATGTTATTAAAGAATATCACTTTTATATAAGTGATGATCGAGCACACGACACACATTATGTACAACATTGTTTTGATAAGTTTTATGATTCATTGAAATAACGCAGAATCAGATTTGATTGACATTGGATATGGTCATATGGGTGTGCGGGTCAGTTCAAATATTCACGATCATTCCATTGGTTATGTCGTCTTCATAAAAAATCAAACATTACACATTGTTGGAATTTTTTTTAGACTGGTCATGGAAAATGAGAGCACGACGGTGTAGGGGCATGTGTAAAACGAGCTCTTCGAAGGTATCAGATGAACCCTCATGCCGATCGATTTGAATCCGTTGATCAAGTTGTTGAATGGTGAAAAATGGCACTAAGCCATGAAAATAATCTGTCAAGGGATGTGCGAAGGTGTGTCTATATATACATGTTACACATGTACACAGGATATTTTTATTTGAACGTGTTCAAATTTATATTCAATCTTCAATCATTTTCTTGAGAGATTTCAAGTTAACAAGTTCTTGTCTTGTGCATGTTTTTTTGGTATGTTGCAATCCAAGATGTAAATAGATCAATCCCATATGAATCAGGTACAATACATGGGACATGAAAAATACATTTAGTTAAAACGAAACGTTATCAAAATGTTTTTTCATTTGCTAGAAGAAATGAGTCTTGTTTTTGTTCAGTTTGCATAGAGGACACATAATCCATAGATATTTGCGAAAATGAAAATGCAGAATATGTTAAAGATTTGAGATATACCAAACTTAATATAAAAGGGAAAATGCCACTTGTAAGCTCAGAGGAGATGGAATCAAATGAAACTATAGTGTCAGTTGATGACGATAGAATTTATGATCTTGTTAGAGAAGGTAATTTTTATGTTTAAATTTTTTCAAATAACTTGTAGATATACTTGTGTGATAATCTAATATGAACTATTTGTTTTCTAATATATCCAATTATTTGCAGGAGATGTCTTTGCCATGGTTGCACTTGTAGACAACACTGAAAACGTGAAATATTATTTGATGCGATGCACAAAAAAAAATTATGAGGTTATTAGAAGATTTCGATGATAACGGTTTTATATATGAAAGATGATCCATTGTATTGAAAGGATATTTTTTTCAAGAAACCCATCAAACCGATACGCATGTTCACTTTTAAGACTACCAGTCAAATGTCACAAGTTGTCAATATAGTCATTTGGTATGTGCAGCGCGCATAAAGTTAATAGAAGTTCAATAAAAAAATAAAATAAAAAGTTAGAAAATGGAAAATGTCCAAAGTCAATCATGAACAAATAATTGATTGTATACCATTATGATTTATTTAAACAAGTGACATGTACATTCCATAATTTTTTATTTTGCATTGAAAGTACATGTATTTATGAATATCTAGGATTCTAGAATCATTTCCAGTTTAGTTTACTTTCATGGTCCATTCAATTAAGAAAAGTTGTATTTTTGATAAATTATAAAATTTACCAAACCTTATTTACAATTTCAGGGAAAAACCTACAGATTGTATCTAGAGAACCTAAACTGACCTATACTTTGGATGATTATACTTTAATCCTACAAATTATCCAAATCGTATACACAAATCCTTTAATACATGTAACCAATTTACTACATATAGGATAAATGCATTCATTATTTGCAATTTGATTGTTCAATGTTTTTTCATATGAAGAGGATAAATTCATATCAAAACTAGGACCCATTTCCATGTCATTATAAGGGACTATTGATGGCTTAGAAAAACTTTAAATTTTGATAAATTTTAATATCAATATAAATTTTAATGAAGATCACTTACTTATATTAAATTTGATGAATTGTTTTGACTATTTTCATTGTTGGACTTATATTAAATTTGATGACTTGTTTTGACTATTTTCATTGTTGGATTGTCATTTCATTGTAAAATTTCATAAGAAACAATAAATTTTAATGACTTGTTTTGACTATTTTCAACCATATTTCCAAATCAAACAAAATTTAAATTATAAGTGAGAAACTATGATTTTTATTTCACATTTTCTTGAATATTTCATTGTGAAATTTCATAAGAAACTATAAAATTTGATGACTTATTTTGAAATCAAGAAAATAGTATATTGAAATTATTCCATCCAATATTTTATATAAATAAACATAGTGCAAGTAAAATCAAGACAAGACAAAATATTTACATGACTAAGATGGTGACTAGTGATAAAGTATTCATGTTTAGTGATGATAAAGGTGAAAGAATATATATATATATATATATATATATATATATATATATATATTACATGAGTGATCTCAATATCTCTTCTATCTTTTCTTGTGCTTTTCTTAGCTATTCTTATCAGCTTTGTAGTTTTCTCATAATTGTTCGTATGAGAAAACCTTTCATTAAAATGTTGATGTAAATGTGAGACCATGTCTCTCTTACTTTGTAATATTTATAGTGGCTTTCTTCATTCTTCCATTTGTTCAAGCGATTCTTTCTTTCTATGTTTTCTAACCTATTGTTACACTATTTTTCTTACTTCTTTCGTACACATGATTATGTTGAATTTTGATAACCTATAACATAAAAGGAAGCATTTATTAATACATAGTAGGAAAGTATTTAAGAGTTTGATGCTTAATTTAATGCATTGTAAGAAGGAGAATATACAAAACATTAGTTCAAAACTAACAACTTTGCCACTTTTTTTCCATCAACTTAGTGAAGACACCTTTGAGCATTGATTAGACCACCATAATCTATCAAGCCAAGTCTTGAACCAAACCAAACCAAATCTATTCTTACATTAGTATTGGTGATTAATAGATTAACAACAAAGCAATTTTATTTCAACATTGATGATCTAAAAATGAAGAAGACTTGTAAACTTGGAAATATTTGCAAGTAAAGTTTATGTGTTAAAAGAAAATGGATCAACTTTACAATACATCATTAATAGGATTTACTCATTTAAGATGAAAATAAACAACAGCATAATCAATGAACATAAACACATGACACAACAAATGATAAAGGAGTTCACCCCTCTCTTGGGCTACATCTCCTGGTCCAACTTCCAATGGATCATTATTATAATTTGCTCAAAGTGCTCAAAAACGTGCTTTACAATGCTCCAAATGACCAACAGACTGGTCCAATGGCTTCAGAGCGTCCAAAAACCCCTAGTTGGGCTTTTTCGGCACCTCGTTTGGCCAAAAAAATGAAGAAGTTAGGCTTCCTTGAAGTCTCCTCTTCAAGCTTGTTGTCTCTACATCTACAAAATGAACCCTTGTTCTTACAACCTAGCACACACGCTATTTAAAGCGTAAAAACCTAGCACCGAACGCAACCGCGCCAACGGTGCGAACTGTAGGACGGTTATGGGCGCGCCAGTCCCTAACCGCCAAGCTCTCGGGCACATGGGTCCATGTGACCTCGCACAAATATAAAAGGACTAACCATTTCCAAAGCCAACAGTTATGCGCCAAGTGTCGGGCGCATTGAAACCATGCTAACCGTTGAACACAAACTCCCGCGCTAATTTTTAAGTCATATGAGCACACATAAGAACCGTGGCTTTAACCGTTTGACAAACAAATGTGCGCCAACCATTACATTGGGGTCATATGGTATATACGGTGTGTGACCGGGGGCTGGGCTCTATTTGTAATGCAAACTCCCACGCGCACGATAGGCCAATGGTCATATGTGTAAAGCGATACAACCACGGGCCGGGGCTAAGACCCAGCCCGACCCCTGCGCCAAACTTAAAACAATTCAAATTCAAATGAATATTAACCCACTTACATAGCAAGGAACAAACGCGTGGTATGTTGGTCGGGCGGACTTTGTTAAGGCTTTACATGGTGGGAGGAGGTTCACGGTTCGAACCCCACGGAGTCCATAATGTTTTGAACTAACAACCAATACAACAGTGCCACGTGGCAGCCCATGACTGGGCCACGTGGCACCACACCATTTGTTAAATAAATGCCATGTGTCACGTTGTGATTTGAACCCATATGCCAATAGATGATTTCCACATCACCAGCTACCCTGTCAGTGTACATCATGCCACGTCACCTGTACAGCCTATACGGACTGCACAGTCAACGTCCTTTTTTTACCTGTTTGACGATTCGAACAGATCGCGATATCTCTCTCTCCCGACGTCCGTTTGAACCCAAACGAGTTGCATTGGGTTCGCAATGACGAGGCCTACTATCTCGTTTGATTTGAAGTGATTCCGAGCACTTTGAATTTTTGAGCAAAATTTGATCCCCTGATCACACCTCCCCATTGGGAAGATTTTGGACCTCCAAAAGACTATTTTCAGTATATTTGAAGATGAGGGTATAGTTCCCTCACCCTTCCAAACTCAATCCACTTGTCTTTGCTTGGATTTTTTCCTTTAATACCAACTCGAAGATACTCCACATTTCCTCGTTTTGAAGTTTGCATTCTCCTGTCAAGAATGGTGTCTTCATGCAGTTCTGTAAGATATTCTGGAGAAAAATCATCTATAGAAGAAATCTGAACATGCTCTCCATGATCATCAATCAACGAAGGCTCATACAATTTCAAATTCTCAACATTAACAACTGCATACATTTGCATATAAGGAGACAAATCTAAACGAAAAACATTGTTACCAATCTTGTCGATAATCTTGAAAGGACCATATCGAATCGGTTTCAATTTTTTACCTTCTCCTTTAAGTCTCTCCTTACTGATGTAAAGCCAAACTTCATCTCCAACCTGGAAACCGTGATCAACACGATGCTTGTCATGTCTCGTCTTGTACCTGGCTTGACTCTTTTCCAACTGCTCTTGCACCACTTGATGTATCGACTGAATTTGTTCAATGAAATTTTTTGCCCTATCAATGTCATATTGACCATCGATAGCAATATCCTTCCCAAAGATAAAATCTAAAGGATATTTGGGCAAATAGCCAAAACATGCTTCAAATGGCGACGTTTGAGTCGAAGAGTGCTTAGCACGATTGTAAGCACGTTGAATGTAGTGTAAATGCTCATCCCAAAGTTTAGGATGCTTGTTGCAATAGGCATGAAGAAGATGCACCACTGTTCGATTTACCACCTCTGTCTGAACATCTATTTGCGGATGAAAAACTGTGCTCTTTTTAAGTTTGGTGTCCATGAGTGCCCATAAACTCGACCAAAAACTTCCAACAAATCGAGAATGCCGATCGGAAATAATGGATTTAGGCAATACAAAATGCACCCAAAAATTTTGAAAGAACATTTGTGTCGTTTGTTCAGCTGTAACCTGCTTAGTACAAGGCATCAAAATACACA
>ML792208.1:14772-26845 GCA_009831015.1 Picea engelmannii
CTATCCAATCTTAAAGAAGCAAGCTGAATTTTGGTTTCATCATCTTGAATTTTTTGTATTCTACAATATACCTCAATCTGACGTATCCAATTATCTAGTTTCTCGGCATTAACTTCTCCATTGTATATTGGCAATTCAAATTTAATATCAAGCTTTAATGAAGGAATTTGCGAAGGAGTTTTACCATATCCCTTTGGAGAGTTCGGAAGAGGTCTTGAATTGGTAGAAGAATAAGAAGAAGAAGAAGATGGAGGAGAGGGTGGTGGAGAAGCACCATTCCCCCCATTTCCATTTGGAGTTTTATCACCACTGCTTTGAAGGGTTGGAGCCTTCACCTTGAAACCCTGCATTCCTTTCCATCAAGATCTTCATCATCTCTCTCATTTCCATGACAACGTTTCTGTGATCTTCATCTTCTGCAGGAACACGTTCATGACTTTCTTCATGAGCCATACTTGGTGAATGCCTCCTTGAAACTTGCGGTGATTGTATATTCTTCCTCCTTGAAGGATGAGAACTTGGCTCCACAAGTTGACCTTCTCCTCTTGTGAGTTTCAACCTTGTGAGCATCAGAAAACAAAACACTTACAAATAATCAAGTCTTCAAAAACCAGTGCTCTGATACCAACTTGATCTAAAAATGAAGAAGACTTGTAAACTTGAAAATATTTGCAAGTAAAGTTTATGTGTTAAAAGAAAATGGATCAACTTTACAACACATCACTAATAGGATTTACTCATTTAAGACGCAAATAAACAACAGCATAATCAATGAACATAAACACATGACACAACAAATGATAAAGGAGTTCACCCCTCTCTTGGGCTACATCTCCTGGTCCAGCTTCCAATGGATCATTATTATAATTTTCTCAAAGTGATCAAAAATGTGCTTTACAATGCTCAAAATGACCAACAAACTGCTCCAATGGCTTCAGAGCGTCCAAAAACCTTTAGATGGGCTTTTTCGGCAACTCGTTTGGCCAAAAAAACAAAGAAGTTAGGCTTCCTTGAAGTCTCCTCTTCAAGCTTGTTGTCTCTGCATCTACAAAACACACCCTTGTTCATACAACCTAGCACACACGCTATTTAAAGCGTAAAAACCCAACACCGAACACAACCGCGCCAATGGTGCGAACTGTAGGACGGTTATGGGCGCGCCAGCCCCTAACCGCCAAGCTCTCGGGCACATGGGTCCATGTGACCTCACGCAAATGTAAAAGGGATAATTGTTTCCAAAGCCAACAGTTATGCGCCAAGTGTCGGGCGCATTGAAACCGTGATAACCGTTGAACACAAACTCTCGCGCTAAGTTTTAAGTCATATGAGTGCACATAAGAACTGTGGCTTTAACCATTTGACAAACAAATGTGCGCCAACCATTACAATGGGGTCATATGGTATATACGGTGTGCGACCGGGGGCTGGGCTCCATTTGTAATGAAAACTCCCACGTGCACGATAGGCCAATGGTCATATGTGTAGAGCAATACAACCACGGGCCAGGGCTAAGCCCCGACCCGACCCCCGCGCCAAACTTAAAACAATTCAAATTCAAATGAATATTAACCCACTTACATAGCAAGGAACAAACACGTGGTATGTTGGTTGGGCGGACTTTGTTAAGGCTTTACATGGTGGGAGGAGGTTCACGGTTTGAACCCCATGGAGTCCATAATGTTTTGAACTAACAACCAATACAATGGTGCCATGTGGCAGCCCATGACTAGGCCACGTGGCACCACACCATTTGTTAAATAAATGCCACGCGTTGCGATTCGACCCCATCTACCAATAGATGATTTCCACATCACCAGCTTCCCTGTCAGCGTACATCATTCCACATCACCTGTACGTCCTGTACGGACTACACAATCAGCATCTTTTTTTTACTTGTTTGATGATTCGAATAGATCGCGATATCTCTCGCTCCTGACATCCGTTTGAACCCAAACGAGTTGCGTTGGGTTCACAACGATGAGGCCTATGCTCTCGTTCGATTTGAAGCGATTCCAGGCACTTTAAATTTTTGAGCAAAATTCAATCCCCTAATCAATTGACATAGTAAAGATAGAGACTCTCATCATTTTAATTTCATAGAGATCTCTATTGGTGAAATGGAAACACCACAAGCCTACCATTCAAAGACCATTAAAACCTTTCATTGAGATTTTAATGTAAATGTGAGACCATGTCTTTCTTACTTTGTAATATTTATAGTGGCTTTATCCATTCTTCCATTTGTTCAAGTGATTCTTTCTTTTTATGTCTTCTAACCCATTGTTACACTAATTTTCTTAGTTCTTTTGTACACATGATTATTTTGAATTTTGATAACCTATAACATAAAATGACGCATTTAAATTAATACATAGTAGAAACTTATTTAAGAATTTGATGCGTAATTTAATGCATTGTAAGAATGAGAATATACAAAACATTAGTTCAAAACTAACAACTTTTCCACATTTTTCCATCAAATTAGTGCAGACACCTTTGAGCATTGGTCAGACCACCACAATCTATCAAGCCAAGTCTTGAACCAAACCAAAACAAAGATATTCTTATATTAGTATTGGTGTTTAACAGATTAACAACACAGAAATTTTATTTCAACATTGACATAGTAAAGATAGAGACTCACATCATTTTAATTGCATAGAGATCTCTATTGGTGAAATGGAAACACCACAAGCCTACCATTTATGGAACATAAATTGTGGTGCAATGAAGAAATGGAGAAAACACAAAATTAATTTTCTGTAAAGATAGAAGTTAGAATATAAAAACCATATTTATGTTATAGTTAGCTTAAAGAAGAAAATCAATATTACTAAAATAAGAACAAAGTCTTATAAGTTTCATAGTGAAACTCTCATTGAACAAATCCTATAAAATAGTAGTAGTGTGAACGAAAATATAGCCCGAGTGATGACTTGTTTTGACTATTTTCAACCATATTTTCAAATCAAACAAAATTTAAATTATAATTGAAAAACTATAATTTTTATTTCACATTTTCTTGAATAAATTGATATTTTGCAAAATCAAATTTGAGACAATAAATTGGTATCTTGATAAATTAACATAAATTAACAGTATCATATAAACAATATAAGAGAAATCAAATATGAGACAATAAATTGATATTTTGAATTTCAAAAATATCAAATATATATATATATATATATATATATATATCAAAGTTTTAATAGTTACACCGCCAAATACATAGGTTCCACATCCATTTTAGGATGATAACAAAAACTAAGACATTTAAATTCAAAATTCTGGACTCTAAGCCATCGCTTTAAGATAAATCACTTCATACCTACAAAAAAAACAGAATTCAAAAATTAAAATTTACTATTCAAACATGCAAAATAAAACAAAATTCAAAAATTAAAAATTTACAATAAAATTTATGTACAAATTTAAAATAAAATGTACACATGTAGCATTTTAGATTTAGATAAATAAAACAAGGTGTAGTTAAAGCAAAATTGGCATACATACCAGAAGAGTTAAGTCTCATCCTCCAACATACTCATTTCCACCAAATATAATGTAAACATATTTTCCACTAAATATAATTTAGACATCTGTAACAATAAAAAACAATAATAAAAAAACAAATAACACATATTAGCATATATACTTTAACTAAATATTAAATAAACAATAATAAATAATAACATGCCCAACCATAGTTAAACAGATTTAAGATTTTCCCTCACAAAGTTTCAAAACTTCCAAAATAGTTACTCTCCACATGAAACATACATGATTTAAACAATTTGTAAAATCTTATTTAAAATCTTAAAAAAAATTAAAGAGAAAAATTGTATTCTTGGTAAAAAAAAATTGTGTTCAGAGTCAGATAATAATCTGAAAATAAATATAGAACTGTGTATGAAGAAAGTTCACAAATCTCCATATTAAGTCATTCTTCCAATAAAATGCTTATCTCCTTGTGGATAAAGTCTCAAATCCTTCAGGTGAAATTCTCATCCCAGGTAATCTTATTTAATATTATTTACTCAACAGTAAAATACTAATATCCTTAGCAGTAAAATACTTATCTCCTCTTTTGCAGTGGTCATATAATCAAATTCCATAATTCCCTTTCAAATTAAAGGACTCATAAATCTTCATATTAAGCCATTCTTCCAAGAAATTACTTATATCTATGAAAGTTTACAAATCTCCATTTTAAAAATCATTCTTCCGGAAAATACTCATCTCCTCTTTCTACAGTGGAATATATGTTATCATATAATCTTTCATGTACATGAAGAAAAAACAAATCTGCACATATATTAAGTCATTCTTCAAAACCATTTAAATCTTTCATCTTTGGGATGTATTTATATTACATATAATCAAATTCTCTTTGAAATTGTCTGTGAGTTAGCTCACATATACAATATGTGTGAGCTAGTTCACATATACAATATGCATATCTTATTTGTAAATCTACTTGAATGTTGGTTTTTGTAGTTAGTAACTAATTTAGTTAAGAGTTTGACAATACCCTGGCAAAAAGGAATTCACTTCGTTGTATGTAGAAAACACAAATGTTCATACTACGTCATTCTTGGACAAAAAGGAAAGAAATGCAATCGAAGAAAATTTAGAAACTTCCCCTTTTCTGATGTGGTATATAGTCTGTTATCAAATAATCAAATTTTCAAGTTCAAAATTAGGTCTCCATCATGATATAAACTTAAATAAGTTTGAATGTACCATTTAACACAACGATAAGTTTATATAGGGGTTCTATATATTTCAAAATAATTAATCAAAATGTTGAATAGGAAAGGCTAAACTAAAAATTTGAGAAAACAAATTTTTTATAAAAGTAAAAAATATAAGCTTATTCAACATAAGTTTTAACACTTTTATATAAAACCCCAACATAAAAGAAAATTAACTCACTAATGTGCAATGAACATACATTTATGAATCATCATGAATGGACGCATCCTTCCCAGGTATGGGTGCTTCCTTCGCTTCCTCCTCAATTCCAATCTCTCTCCCAAGCACACTCTCAGGTACTCTCTTCTTCACATTACCCTGTATAACACATTTCAAATTTGAAAATTAAGTTTAAATGATTTTAACACATGAAATGATACATGTGAACTCCCACCCTCTTCAAAATATCCCAATGAGAATTGAGACAAGCCTGCCATGTTAAGGTTTAAACTATTATCAGGTTTCTTTTCAATTTACTAGATAACCATAGCATAGATAGGATCATTGAGAAATACACAATCACAAGAGAAACATCATTTATCCTGAGAAGCCCTCATGGGGGAGAAAACCCAGCAAAAACTTTCTTAATATAGATAGTCAATACAATGCTAAGAGATAACTCAAACAATACAAAAATTCCTCTCCCAAGAATGTGCCTCTCTCTTCCTTCTTCTCCAACTGTAGCTCCAAAACTTGCGCTATGATGAACAAGTGAGTGAATGAAAAAAATGAGGCACTAGCCTCTCTTATTTATACAATCTAGTAGGTGTAAACTGAGGTGTATTTTCACTAGCAGGGCCGACATCTTATTATGGGTGGTTATAACCACTTTAATATATTCTGGGGGCCGACTTCTCATTATGCCTATTATTATTAGGGTTTGACCAATCCGCAAAAGGGGATTTGGTCATTTACAATACCCGACATGATCAATCCGCAAAAGGGGATTGATCTAATGAATAATACATCAATAATAAATAGAATACTCTTTGCAGTTACATTATTTCAACATGCCCAAGTAGTAGGAGATAGAATAGGGATCTGTGAACAACACAACTAACAACTAAATCTAGGATTCAATGTGTTCACATTTATACAAAATTATAAATGTTGTTGATCTTATTCAAAAGCTTGGAGATTTGAGAACTAAAGTGCTCATCTGTGGATATTAGAAAACACATACCTGATTCAACCCATCCAAACTTAAACTTATGGAATCAAGTCCCCTACTTACTGAAGATTCATTTAACATATCTCCAAACTGCAATTAATGACAATAACAACTCAATTATTTTTATAGATACAATGATATGTATCTAAGTCTAGAATTAGAAGTAAACTATCATAAAATACGTAAAAAAAATTAATAACTAAAACACATACCAATCTTTTGTTCGAGTCATCATTCTGAATGACTTTTTTCCAACCATCACGAAAAAAAATTGCATACTCCTTAAGATCTTTTACTGACATGGTATATAACACCACATCTATTTTATAAACAAATATGGCCCGATAATTGGCTTCCGCTCGCTAACAGTTCAAACCAACATCAACACCATAAAAAATCGATTCCAAATTTTTCCCGGTTGTATTCCTAACCTCTTTTTTAACCTCTGATGAAGCTCACAACTCCGAATGTGAAGCAAATGTCAATGTTGGGTGAGATACTAAAGGTCGTGGAGGTCTCTGCAATGTCTCATTTTGATATGCCTATTTTCGATCATATGTTCTTCTTTTACCAACCCAATAATAATTGGACAGTAGACTAGTATAATCAGATTGTATGTCCATGGAAAAATTTGCATAAAAGTGTCTTGCAAAATAACGTGGAACCTCATCGTTCCACAACAATTTCTCATATGATGCCAAAAATTTGTTATACAGATGTCCTGCAATGTCGAGGTGCTTAAAATATTGCACCTTCAACATCTTCCATTTTGGCCCATCTTTGAAATTGAACATCGAAATTGTATTTGTTTTTTAAACTTTATTTTTTACTGCGCCTCATTTATCAGGTCTCATCACCTCTGACTTTTGTCGCCTCATTAGATCGATAGAATTGTTAGTGGTTGGCCCCATCTTTTGATATGCGTCCATAATTTTTTTCAATGAATGCAAAACAATCTATAAGCTTTGTTTATTCTCTTGAGGGAATTCCAAGATCTCCAAATCATTTTTCAACCTCATTTTAACACATGAGCATCGCTCAAGGGTCATTGATTCAGTAATCCCTTCCCAGGAAAGTTCATCACCAACATCCAAATGATGGGTGGACGTAGAGGTGTAATCTTTTGTTTCTTAATAACGCGGCCTCTTAAATCCACTTTCACCCTCTGCACCAACATTAAAATCTTTGTGACACCCACTCTCTCTTTCATTATCATCCCTCGCTCTAAACTCGTTGTCTACACACACATTTGAAAGTAATTACCACATTTAACTTGACATAAATTTAAATACACAAAAATACAACAAAAATAAACAAAATCAAAGAAAATTACCAAAAATATTCTCTTGTCCTGAGGTATTCCTTACATTCTCAGGTGTAGGAGTATCAATGCGCAAATTATCTAAGAAGGTTGCATCCATAACACTTACTTGAGCACATTGTGGAGATGATCTATTCACAGACTCTTTTGATAATCTCCTCTGACTAGATTGTCATTGGTCACTCAAAGTCTCAGTCGAAGAAGGGGTTCCTCTTCTTCCTTCTTGGGAGATCCTGGAGCGTTTGCGATGAATGTTTGGAGACTCTCATCTCGACATCTCACCTCAATATCTATCCTTTGGAAATTCATGAAAATTTAAGTGCAAGACAAGTACGAGTTAATATCTCCAACATTGACCAGCAAAAATTATGAAGAAAGAAAAAACAAAATAAGAAAAAATTAATAGAAATGTTCTTTATGTTAGACACAATTATAATAGTGTGATGCATAACTCCACTACCCATTCCCATTTCAAATATATTTTGGTTTCTTACTATTAGCACAAATAACCTTGGTAAATCCACCAAAAATGGAAACAATATTTAGACGAGCACATATTAAGACATAAAGTTGATAGAATGCTCCAAATGTACAAGTGGCAAGGAAAAGTCACCACATGATAAGAACTTATTATGATGGAAACACATAATATATGAAGAGTACATGGGTCAAAGTCTGGTAACAGAGTAGTGTTTATCTATATGGACAATCGTGTTTCATGCATCCAACGGGTATGGAGCACAGTCCATGAAAATCAACGATTAACTTTACGCCATGTTTGGTTGGATGGAAGAAATCTGTCATCTAATTAAATTTTAAATCGATGACATCATTACTTTATGATATAGTGCCAAATTACATCCAGTCAAACATTTTCTAGCTAAGATGCAGCATAAAGCCATGGTCAAGGCTAGATAGAAGAAGAAGCTGAAAATTATATTCACATCCATTAAAAAGAATTTCCATATTGTGGTAGAAAGGATGAATTTGTTGCCATGTTTCATCCAAAAATAAAGAATTGGTTCCATCCTTGACTTCCCAAAAAAAATGAGTGTGGATAACATATTTATTTTTCCAAACATTGTTCCATATTAAGGAGCTTGAAAAATTTCCTAAAAGTATGATCAAGTCCTGAGGCTCTGTGAGAGGGTAGTACCTTTTGCACCAAAGGAGGACCCATAGAGTGTAGTACTTCATTTAGCTCCACATAATGAGTTGGGTATACCTGGATCTTTGAGAATGAGTCCTCGTTTGAGGTTAGGGAGACTGAGCGTGTCCAAGTGACTAAATCTCATTTCTTTTCTTTGCAAGTTCCACCCCACACAAAGGATCTTTGGAGGTTTTCCATGATGAATTTGATTGTATGTTTTCAATGAGAAGGAACCGATATATTTTTATGGAAGAGAGCTCCTTTGGAATCCAAGGATCTTATAGATGTGAGCTTGTACAACATAGGTAGTGTGAAAGAAAAAAAACTGAGACTGGGCCCGTGCCTGGTTTTGCCATTAAGGCCTTTGATATTCCAAAAGATGAACTTCGTGAGGAATGTGGGGGGTTGGGTAGGAACTTATCTTTCATCAAGGTAAGGTGGCCTAAGTTAACCGAAAACTCTCCCATATATTTAAGAAGTTTTTTTTTTCTTTGCCAACCTCTTTTTCTTTTTCTTTAGGTTTTTTAGGTTGAGCAGAGGAAGATGATTTAATTCTTGTAGAAGGGACAAAGGGCATACCTTTTATTTTTGTTGTTGGGTTGCTAAGAATTTTAAAGCCTATTGCTTAGCGATTGAATTCAAGTCTCGATACTAGTAGGAAGAAGAAATGGACTTTAGTTCAATATCCCCAAGGTCCATTTCCTTGCCATTGCAACAGAAAGGCAATAGCTTAACCTGTAATGTACCCAGATTTGCTACAGGAATTATTTGTTACAGATTTTCTACAGGAATGTACCCATATTGTGAAAGAGGACATGCATTATTATAAAGTTGGGGACTCTGCTCAATCTTTCCCGAATGGGGTGCTTGTCATCTCATGGAGCTCCGTATCAAGTGGCATGTGCTCAAGGACTGTTGAAAATGATGAAAATGCTAAGGCAATTTCAAGCTTGAGTGGGCATCATGAGCTTGTCTAATGATCGTCTAATTTTGTGTTTTTTCCCCTCTTTGAGTAAACAGAGTATTCTTCTCCTTCATGATTGATTGCAGGTTAGCTTATCTTATTACCATTGATTGTGGAGTATCTTATATTATTACCATTACTTGAATATGGAAATTAGTATAAAACTAACTACGAGTACAACTTCCTGATATGAGTAATGTATCTGATTATGAACTACTGATTACACTGGTTTGAATCTCTCATTGTGTGATAGCCAATGATATTACTTCCCATTAATTCCATAACATTCCATATTGTGAATCTCATCCTGGTTCCAGAACAATGATCACTATAAGGAAGTAAGTCCATTGAATAGGGATACTACTAACCTCTTCCCTATTTGTCCAGTTACAGTTAAAGGTTGTTGTATGAGCTATAACATAAGGTCATGAAGCAAACAACATGACTGTTAACTACAAAGGGCAGTATATAATAAGAACTAAAGGCAATAACTTAAACTGTAATACAAGGGGAATAGAGCCATTCCATTACTATGACATCAGTAATACAAGAACAACTTAGCTTAAGGTTCAACAAGGTGATATCATGTTACCTATTTACCATAATCAATATGTATTGTGATATTAATCTTATCTTTTATTAACTACACGGGATGTCACTACAAAGAAATGGCACTAAGTATCAACACCTGTATTACACTTGTATGTGATTCCAATGTTTGTGTAAATACAAAGGGTAATAGATCACCATCTTCAACTAGTATCTTATCCAAAAGGTAATAGAACATTATCTTCAACTAAATTCTTGTGTAAATACAAAGGATAATATATCATTAACAAGGGTCTTTCAAAGGGTATATACTCTTATCCAATACATATGGGTTTTACTTACTCTGATTAAGAGAGAGCTAAAGCAATGGAATCGGCTTCATATCTTACCCGTATGAGCTATGTGAATATTACAATATAGTTAAGAGTGTAGAATCTCAATCTAAGGTATAGGCAACTAATCACAAGAATGAAGATGCAAGTTCAAATTGAATTTATGCTATGAGATTTTCGTTGTGTTCTTATTAGTTTTCTTGGGTATTGTTAATTATGTTCTATTTCTGAGTCTTCATACTTTTTGATCAAAATCTGGACCAGGGGTCAAATTTTAGCTCAAAAATAAACTTTCTCGGAATTCCCTCAAAACGAATGAGAGCGTAGCCCTCATCGTCACGAACCCAACGCAACTCGTTTCGTCTCAAACAAACGTCAGGAGAGAGAGATATCGTGATTTGTTCGAATCGTCAAACAGGGAAAAAAAAGGGACGCTGACTGTGCAGTCCGTACAGTCCATACAGGCTGACGTGGAAGAGGTGATGTGGCAGAGATGAGTTGGAAGTTTCAGATTGGCTGACAATTGGATGAATCATGTTGTGACACGTGGCATGGTTTGGGCAAATTATGAGGTGCCACGTGGCCCAGTCATGGGCTGCCATGTGGCACCATAGCATTGGTTGTTTGTTCAAAATTTGTGGACTTCGTGGGGTTCGAACCATGGACCTCCCCCATACTCCAAAGTCTTAGCAAGTCCGCCCTGCCAACGCGCCACATGGTATTTATTATTAAACATATGTATTTAAATTTATTTAAGTTAAACACTATTGTATGTTGGCGCGGGGGTTGGGCTGGGGCTTAGCCCCAGCTCGCGGTCTTGTGTTTCATGCCATGTGACCTATGCGCACAGGAGTTATATATTTTAAATGGAAAGCCCCCGATCATATGCAATACCATATGACCGTGTCATTTATGTGTGCGTTTTAAACAAATCCAAAACCCATGGTTTTATGGGTGTAACCATATGACCTTAATATTTGTGCGCGAGGGAATTGTTGGTTAGCCCATGGTTTCAGGTGCTTACCCATATGCCCATGACTTTGGCGGTTAGGGGCTGGGCATGCCCTAACTATTCGACGGTTTGCACCATTTTTCGGTTATGCGCGGTGTTGGGTTTAAGAACGCGTTTTGGAGTGTGTTCTGGGTTCAACGTACAGGAGGTGTGTTTTGGCGAACCAGAGCCATCTAGCTTGAAGGAAGAGAATGGCAGGAGGCCTATCTTCTTCATTTTTTGGCCGATTAAGGTGTTGTAAAAGCCCAGCTAGGGGTTTTTGGACGTCCTGAATCCATTGGCACTGTTATCAAGGCCATTTGAAGACTTCTTTTGCAATTTTTTAGCCATTGAAGTTTCAGCAAGCTCCAGGGAGCTTGAAGCCCTCATTGATTGAGGACATGTTTTGGTGAGTCCAAGTTTGTTTTCTGTGACTGAATAGTCATTTTTGGATAATTGTTATGCTATGAACACATTGGGACAGGTTTCAGAGGCTTTTGAGGACTTTTACAGGTGTTTTTTCCAAAAAGAATCTTAGTGAAGCTTATGGCCACATGTAGAAGAGGTCATGCCCGGATGAGCCATGATTCGTTTTCAGAGTTTTATTAGTCATTTTTGGGGTTTTTATGTATTTTGATCCCAATGGTACAGTCATAATTTCCATTGGATTTGAGCAGCAGCTTGTAAAAGAATCTTTGACAAATTAATCCCAGAGAGCCAAGTCCATTAATGGAGGCTCAAGGAGATGTAGCCCGGAGGGGGGTGAACTCCTTTATCATGTTGTGATTGTTCTGAGTTTGATGGTTTATTTGCTGCAAGTTATGTTGTTGTGTATTT
>ML792208.1:46747-62031 GCA_009831015.1 Picea engelmannii
CATCCGAAATGAAAGGAACCTAATGCATACATAAGAAGGTTATAATGATCAAATATGACACATACCATGATACCTCAGACCAATTACCTCATGGAGCAAGAGCCCTCTCTGATGCAAGCCCAGGTCGGTAGTGATGGAAGCTGGTACTGCTGACAGAACAAAGCTGGCTGAGAAGAAGAAAGATGGGCCCTCCAGGGCCATGCTCAAGTTTCTCCTGCTCTTGGTACTCCATGTCTAGGACCATGTGGGCCTCGAGACATGATCTCCTAGTTATCCCTAGATATCGGGGATAACAAGTAACATATGTGACGCTCGAAGTTGCACATCCCAATTGAAGTTAGTTGATACAAGTTAATTTTAGAGTGGCAGCAGCATGATTGTCAGGCTAAGTGAAATCTATAATAATATTATGGGTAAACATAACTAGACAAGGTAAAAAATATTGCAAAGCCAAAAAGTTATATATATATATATATATATGAGAGGACATTTTATTCATATATTATAAAAGAGGTTATATTGAAGGTTATATACATTAGGAGATGTCATCAAGGTTTGATTAATTTTCATATATTTTCAGTATAGGGATTAATTTCTTGTTTATAGCCATTAACACCATATAAATTAAGAGACATTTAAACAAGCATATACACCAAAATTTTTAGAATTATCAATTTGTAAGTGTCAATGTTTAGAGTATTTTATACAGTCTTTTATATGTAGGTTGTATGGGCTATCCCAATTCTCCCTAAACTGAAATAGTAAATCTCCAAACGTGAACCTAGATCTACTATAACCAACAATATGATGCAAAACACTAAAAAAACCTTAGGAGTCATTAGACCTTAGCTAAGGTTCTTCATCGTCAAATAAACGAGATGTTGTAGGGTGATTTCAACTAGAAACGTTGGTTTCTCCTTTTCTATTGAGTAGCCATAAGCATGTTTACAGTATAAGCATGCAGTTCTAGTGTGTAGGAAAATAATTTCATCCCAAATAGAATCACATTTGTAATGGAGGACGTCTAGAATGTGCTCTATGAGGGGGTTGTCTAGCTCTACCCAATTACCCACATTGTAAGTTATCATCTTCTTCATCTATTAATACAAGTCCATTGTTCTATTGTATTGAGTGATTATGACGCTTGAGATGCATGAGTCTGAGACTAGCATCTCCATTTATTTATCCATGGTCTGACTTTAAATGTTTCCTCTATGCAAATAAACCATGTCCTCAAATTCACCTAGTTGTTGCATAGCAACAAGCTTGTGCTTGGCATCAAACCTTTATGTTAGATGCCTAGTATTTGAGAGTTGTTTGTGGGTGCATAGAGGGATCGAGATCTTCCCTTTCTAACTTGGGACTTCAAAAGTCTCCTCTTACCCTTTCTTTTGAGTGGGTGGCCCCCATCTTATCTCTTAGATCATCAAGGTCGCTAGGCCCAGGCTTGCATGGAACTGAGGAGGATTTTAGATTGTCATTCTCCATGATTCTCTTTCTGACTGAACAATGGTAGCTTCTCAAATGGTTGGTAATGGAGACCCATGGAGACCCTTGTCTCCATTCTAGATCTTATAAAAACCGTTATAATCATGTTTCTTAGATCAAGAACCATTTTAAATGTCCATGATGCCTCCTTGGACTCCCTTGGTGTATCATTTATTATTACAATGAATGCTACTACTAAGATCTCTTGGCTCTAGTAAAAAACCATAAACAAAAGTCTCCTATCATCTCTCACTCGGGTTGGTTGTCAACCTCCCACATATCAAGTGCCTCCACTCTACCACCTTGTCCAAGTGTATATAAAAATATTGTTTCTTTATTGTATACATTTTATTTTTTAGTGAGGAGTTATAAAGCTCAATTTGATAATTATGTATTAATTAATAATGTGAATATAGTAAGAATAGTAATAAGATTGTTATGGTAATGTAAATGAGTAACAAAGTTTTTTATTCTTTATATATATAAAGAATATATATTTATTATTTTATAATGGTTGCTCAAAAATCCATAATCATTTATAAGTTAAATTTCTTAATAATTGCCTTTACACATTAATATTTACAATCATTAAAATTGAATATTTATCAATAATTACTTATACATTCATATTTAGAATCATTAAAATTGAATATTTATTAATAATTACCTATACACATTAATGTTTACAATCAATCAATAATTACTTATACATTCATATTTAGAATCATTAAAATTGAATATTTATTAATAACTACCTATACACATTAATGTTTACAATCATTAAAATTGAATATTATTTTGCATAGTTCCTTAAATACTAAAAAAACACATATATTTAAAAGCATAATAGCATTGAGTTCATGTATAATAATGGAAAAGGGTGAATAAAAGTGTTGTTTAATTGTTCTACGCTTTTTTTCTCTTCCGTCGGAATTCAACAACATAAAATCACAACTTTTTGTTGTTTAAATTGTATTTTTGAATGTAGAAATGGATTTAGTGTGTTGAAAAACCCCTAAAGCATTTGGATTATACAGATTTAACCACTCAAATTTACAGATCCAACAATATCTCATCGAATTTAGAACAAATATCCCCAAAAAATATACTAGAAAAAAAAACAAAAACATAACACATTTAAACTACAACATGAATAAACACATGTAGAAACACATTAATTGCTATGTTAATATATATATATATATATATATATATATATATATATATATATATATATATATATTAATAAATGCATATATTATTATTAATTAATACATTGAAAACTTAAATCTAGTTTGTTATTAATTACATTTTCATATTTCTAAAATATTGTGAATGTAGTTTGGGTACAAATTTGTTGAGTATGTCAAGAATGATACCAGAACGACACCTATGATTGAAAGAGTAACAAGTCAACCCTTGAAGCACTTAACATATAATCGAAAGATTTTATTATTAACTCCTTAAACAATTATAAATAATACTAGTATAATAATCGAATGACACCTATGATCAAAAGAGTAGCATGTCAATAATATTTGCAAGTTGCATGATAGTGAAACACCATTTATGATTAAAAAATATTATTAACTCTGTGTAATTAGGATATAATTAGGATAATGAATAAAAGTATGATAATGGTTTTTTGGGTTTTTACATTACAATAAAATGGCTAATATTTGTAATTATTATTTTATTTTCAAAAAAAATATCTAGAAATAATTATATGTTTATTTTTAATAATAATAATAATAATAATAATATAATTGTAAGGTTGAGTCAAGTTAGAAATTAAATTGGTGTATGAGATCTTCTTATTTGTGGGACAAGGGTTTTGTATATATACTCTACCTTTCTAAAAAAATAGGAAAAACATGTTCTTAACCATTAGACCTACTCAAGCTATATTTAAATGAAACATAGAGGAAAAGTAATAGCTTTTATTAAAAATTAATTTAAAATTATATATAAATATCTATTGTTGTTAATTGGATGTAGTTTAAATGATTGTAAGAAAAATTGTTTTGTTGTAAATCGATTATTGATGAGTTATATATAATATATTTATAAGGTGTTAACCTAATCCTATATATTAATTTTTTTATATCTTAAATACTATTATCATTTTTCAGTTCAAATTCATTATCCAAATATTTAATGAAAAAAAATGGTTATGATTATTGTTTGTTAGGTTTTTGTTTTGAAATTTATCCACTATGTTTAAACAACATTTTTTTTTATCTTAAATACTATTATCATTTTTCAGTTCAAATTCATTATCCAAATATTTAATGAAAAAAAATGGTTATGATTATTGTTTGTTAGGTTTTTGTTTTGAAATTTATCCACTATGTTTAAACAACGCAAAATATTATTATTGTTCTCAACATTTGTCTACGCTTGAGCAACGAGTGTTGTTGAGCAATGAGTGTTCTTATTCTCAATATCCAACAACCTTATTGCTACAATCAAGAAAGAGAAGAGATGGTGTCCTCAACACTCGTCAACTTTATGCCTAATTATTGGAAATGTTTATCTTGAAACTATCACATCATGAAAGTAGTTTTATGCATATTTGATGGTGATTAGGTATATTTAAATTTCACATGCTTCATGACTAGGTGACGATGACATGATTGTGACATATGTTCAATGTAATTATGATAGGGTGTAATATGAAGGAAACATGTTTTCTATTTATTTCATGGATTTGTGAATATTGTATAGATATGGATAACCCCACATAACCCTATTGGAAAATGTGAGGTGGTGTGGCCTCATAGCATTGGCTGTTATCTATGATGAGAAATGATGAATATTGTTTACATGAGATTTGTGACTAATCATTTTAAGGTGTGGAGCTTATGATGCCTTATGAATTTGTTTATTTGATGGTTTTATGAGTGTGTTTAGTAGAGTTATGTGGTATGTGTGAGAGCATCCAAAAGGTATAAGTTCTTTCATATATGTAAATGCAGTTTTTAACGAGATGTAATTTTTTTTGTCGAACATTATATAAGGATGTAATGTTCTTATTCTGTAATGGGATGTAATTTTCCTTGATACATTCTCGAAGGGTTTTTAACGAGATGTAATTTTTTTTGTCGAACATTATATGAGTAAGGATGTAATGTTCTTATTCTGTAATGGGATGTAATTTTTCTTGATACATTCTCGAAGGGGTGGAGGTATAATTCCCACCTTAAACTTTTTGAGGAACATAATTTCCCTCTACTGCAATACATGAGAAGTATGTAATTGCTTTATTATCACTTAATCTTAGTGGAGATAATATGGCCAATTGCAACTACTTTGAACTACTTTGGTTGGGTTGAGGTCACATTCCCACTTGTAGCTTAGGATTTTGTGGAGGTATAAATATCAATTTTGATACTTATTCTTTCAACAATTTGGTGGAGATATAATTCCCCCATTTTATTTATGTTTTTCTAATGATTTGGTGGACGTACCATTCTCACCACTGAGCTTTGCTTTTGTTTCAATATTAGATTATTGTTTTCTCTTCTATCATATTACGACATAGGCATGTAGTAATGACTTGGCATGTTATATATTTCTCAACTTGAATGGAGATAATAAGAAAGTGGTTAATTACTCATACCTGTTATCACATAAAGTTGTCAAAGGGTTGTAGGGCATCCAAATCCTTGTTCACGCAGGCCGCAGCCATGGACACAAAGCACAACTTTCATAACAGTCCATTTTGGGCTTGAAACACAAGCAGCAGGCAGTTTAATCTTTCAACGACGAAGACTCCAGGAGCAACTCATATCAGTGGCTCACGGGCATTTGAAATTCCAAAAATTGTGCAAAGTATAGCGCCAAAGAAAATGGTCTGAAGTCCCAAGGCCTGGAGCGAGCATGAGTCGTTGATCTTGAGGGGGACAGGTGGCATCCAATCCAAGTGTTCGGGGAAATGAGCTTTGGGAGTTTTGAAGTGAGAAGTGTGCGAAATTCCTGAAGAGTCGAAGCCCGAACTCTTGAAGCAATTGTGGACCGTTGATCTCAAAATCAGCAGGGAGTCATTGATCTTAGCGGCAGTGCCTCCAGAAGCCCTGAAATGCTAAAGGTCCTGAAGTGGATCTCAGTAGTCCGAATCCAGAAGCCACGCGTCATCAGATCCATCACTTCAGGAGTTTTGCTTCGAGGGTTTTGAAATGAGAAACATACCAAGTTCCCAAAGAACCGAAGCCCGAATTCCCGAAATTATCCGAGCCATGCAAAGCAAGAAGACACGTGGAGGAAGATCCCTCGCTTCGGAGTTCGATGCTCCAGAGAATCATGGAGGTCAAGTATTGAGAAATCCTAAAGCACCGAAGTGTCGAAGTCCTGAAATCCAAAGTGTCGAAGTCCCGAAGCACCGAAGTCCTGAAGTGTCGAAGTGTCGAAGTCCCGAAGCACCAAAGTGCCGAAGTCCTGAAGTGTCGAAGTCCCGAAGCACCGAAGTGCCATAGTCCCGAAGTCCTGAAGTAAATCTAGACCATCCATCAGCGGGGACACGCGACAAAAATCAGCAAACTTCGAGGGAAAGACAAGGTTGGGTTTTGAGTTTCTCGAAGTCCAGAGACCCAAAAGAATCTCAGTCGTTGATTTGCAATAGCCACACGTCATCAAATCCCTAGCTCCAGGTAAAAGCACATGGAGGAAGACCGGGTTTGAGATTTGATTTTCCCGAAGTTCGAAGCCACGAAGGGATCTCAGTCGTCGATCTACGAGGGCCACACGTCATTAGATCACCAGCTCCGGGTAAAAGCACTAAAGGCAGAGGAGGTTTGAGATTTGATTTCTCTGGAGTCCGGAGACCCGAAGGGATCTCGACTGTTGATCTATGGAAGCCACGCGTCGTCAAATCCTTAGCTCAGGAGAATTTGCTTGGAGGAAAATGAAGTTTGAAAATTGAAAACCCTGAAGCCTGAATTGCGAAGCAAATCAGGACCGTTGGTTTGAAAAGGGGTTGATCTAATCTGTCATTTTGAAAGTGCCAGAGCTGAGCCGTTGATGAAAGGGCCTCATCCTAGATCACAAGATCAGTGTCCAAGCTCCATTGCGGGGTCGAAAGGTGCTCGAGCGATAATTTTCTTGAGTGGTCCCACAATTGAAACCATGGTAAGTCAAAAGTGATACATGGCGAAAGGTGATGGATTGCGAGCCTAAAAGTGGTCTGAATCCAAACCGCTTTTGATGGCCCCGCAATCATGTGCTGATATAGGGTCCAAGAGAAACTTGTGGTCATCCCTTGAGCATTAAATCTCGTTGAGTCCCCGAGGAAAATAAGTTACTCGAAGGTAGAGCTGGTGGTTGAAACCTCGTCTCACTCCATAAATGGAAGGCATGGGAGGTCCGATCGTGGATACTGAACTGTCTGCCCGAGGTACCCTTGTGGACATATTTTCCTGCAGACCCATGTTGATCTGAGTTCGCGAATGACAGAAGGATGCACGCGTAGTCTGACAAAAGGCTTCTCAGACGTAAAGCTTTGAATGGAATGGCCAGATCACACTCCTGGTAGTGGTGAACAAAGACGATATAAAATAGATTAGTTTAGTTTTTGGAAGCAGGGGGGAGTTTTTGCCCAAAATGTGGGAAGCTTTGAGAGCTGTTATCATTGTATTTTTGTTGTAAGCCTGAGGGCCTGGATTGTAAACTGTTATGTTAATGAATATTCCTTTAAGTTTTTATATCAGACCATCTTCTTAGTTTTCATTTTTTGTTTCTCTTTCTTGTCTGGATGTAATCTCTCTGATTTATGGGTTCCTGAGGCGGTGGAGGATCTATTTTCATCTTGCCCATCTTTCATGGTTCAACAAACGTTTTTTGTTCCTCTTTCTTGTCTGGAAGCAATCTCTCTGATTTATGGATTCTTGAGGCGGTGGAGGATCTGTTGTCATATTGCCCATCTTTAATGGTTCAACATACGCTTTTTGTTTCTTCCTGTCTAGATTGTTGTAAATCCTCTGATTTTTGGATTCCTAAGGCGGTGGAGGATCTACTGTCATCTTGCCCATTTTTTGTGGTTTATCATTCAGAAACTTTTTATTTTCCTTCTTCCCGTCACCACTTAAATCATTTGTCTAATAGGGAGCTTAAATGCCTTCATTGAGAAGACTGTTTATGACTCCATAGCCCAATGGCCTATCACTGATCTGCAGTGATCTTTGTTGTCTTTCCTTTCCTTAAATTCTTGCTAACTCACCCACTCACACCCTTTTAATCCACAAACATTTTTATGGGTACTGGGCTTATCCTCTTGCAGTCGGAGGGTGACTCTCAGTGCTAACATTCATGGTACCATTATCGGGGATGAAAATGAAGATATCTTCCCTAGGAGAACGACAACGAATAGACCGCTTTCAGATGGTGAACTGAAGCTAGACACATTGTCCCGACTGCTTATATTTCACCATGGTGACTCCACTATTTGAAAATCTATTGGCAACTCCACTGTGCAGAATCTGTTGGTGACTCCACCAAAAGGAGACAAATCAAATGGTTGTGGAGGCTATCCTGGCCAAGAGGTTTTCCCCATTCAATTTCTCAGCCATAGCTGGTTATCTACATCCCATGCCTCTAATTGATGAATGGCATGACCTACTGCCAAGATTTTACAAAGGTAAGAATGACAGCCCTCTTGAACATGTTATAGAATTTCATTCTTTGATGCAACAACTTAACATCCAACATGAAGACATACGTATGAAGTTGTTTATGTTCTCTCTTCATGGAGATGCCCGTGATTGGTATCAATCTCTTGAGCCTTCTATTGTTTCTTCACTCGAAGAGTTTCATGCAACTTTTAATATGCATTGTCAAAAGTTTTATTCCTCTGAGTTTATTTATCATAGTTGTTGTGAGGAATATAAAGAATGTGTTCAAGGTATAGTTGTTTGTTATGAAGGTTGTGAGAATGAAGAAGATGTCTTGGATGAGGAATCAAATTTTTCTCTTCCCTGTTCATCTGCATCTGATGAAAAATGTGTTTGTTGTCTCAGTAAGGAAAGTGAGGAGATTGAGTATGTTCTGGAAGTTGATGTTCTTTGTAGCCATATATTTAAAAATCCTAGATATGAGTAGCCTTCTTTTGACTCATATGATGATGATAAGATATTGCTTCCTGGACTGAATCTTGAAAGGAAACCTATGTTTAATAATGATGAGAAGTTTTCTCATGTTGGGCAGAAGATACCTCTTGGAATGTCATTCAAGACTACTCCTCTATTTGATCATTATGAAGACAGTCATGAAGATGCTAAGGTGTTTATCGAAGAGAAAGGCATCAACATCCAACCTTCTAATGGAAGTGAAAGACTTTACCAAGAGTAGCATGATAAAGATAAAGAGCCATCCATTAATATACATGAGGTTATTTCTTGCCAACAGCTAGCATATGTTATCAAAGAAAACAAAAGAGAAGTAGATCAACAACCTGCATCAGCCTTTCTCTCACCTGCGCTTGCCACAGACCTCCAGCCAAATGTGAGCAGCTATAAAGCAAAGCATGTTTTCTTTTATCGACCCATAGAGTTTTATCACCTATTTTATGATCTCGCGAGGGAGTACATGGAATTGCATTTTCTCCATGTATTGAATCCCCCAAGCCTTATCTCACCTCCATCATTGGAGGGTAATCTGAAAAATGTAATTATTTCGCTAGCATGTTTCTATTATTCTTTGTTGATTAGTGACAGAGTAAGAAAAGTTTTCGTCAGGAAGTTACTTGGGTGGCTATGGTGGAAGTTTGCTTTCACCTAGCACATTGTAAAAATTATTCAGTGTAGGTGTGTACATAAATAAGCTCCTTCTGGAGCATGTGTGATTGATTTCTTTTGGTAAGTAGAGTAGTGTACATATCTCCATGTTTTCTTCAACGAATGTTTTGAGCTTGACTCCATAGCCCAATAGCTAAGGCACTATAACTGCACATTCTTGGCATCTCGTTGGGAGAATGCCATCCCTCGTGGAGCCAAATGTTATCGCATAAAGTTTTCAAAGGGTCGCAGGGTGTCCAAATCCTTGTTCACGCAGGCCACAACCATGGAAACAAAACACAACTTTCATAACAATCCATTTCGGGCTTCAAATGCAAGCAGCGAGCAGTTTTAATCTTTCAACGATGGATATTCCAGGAGCATCTCAGATTAGTGGCTCACGAGCATTCGAAATTCCAAAATTGTGTGAAGTATAGCACCAGAGAAAATGGTCTGAAGTCCCAAGGCTCAGAGCGAGCATGAGTCGTTGATCTTGAGGGGGACAGGTGGCATCCGATCCAAGTGTTCGGGGAAATGAGATTTTGGAGTTTTGAAGTGAGAAGTGCGTGAAATTCTCGAAGATCCGAAGCCCAGAATCTCGAAGCAATTGTGGACCGTTGATCTGAAAATCATTAGGGATTCATTGATCTTAGTGACAGTGCCTACAAAATCCTTGAAATGCTAAAGGTCCTAAAGTGGATCTCGTTCGTCTGAATCCAAAATCCACGCGTCATCAGATATGTCACCTTGAGAGTTTTTCTTTGAGGGTTTTGAAATGAGAAACACACCAAGTTCCCGAAGAACCGAAGTTCGAACTCACGAAATTATTCGAGCCATCCAAAGCAATAAGACACATGGAGGAAGATCCCTCGCTTCGAAGTTCGGCACTCCGTAGAATCGTGGAGGTCAAGTATTGAGAAATCCCAAAGCGTCGAAGTGTTGAAGTCCTTAAAGCCGAAGTGCCGAAGTCCTGAAGCGCCAAAGTGTCGAAGTCCTAAAGCACCAAAGTGTCGAAGTCTCGAAGCGCCGAAGCACTGAAGTGCTGAAGTGCCGAAGTAAATCTAGATCATCCATCAGCGGGGACACACGACAGAAATCCGTGAACTTCGAGGGAAAGACGAGGTTGAGTTTTGAGTTTCCCGAAGTCCGGAGACCCGAAAGAATCTCAGTCGCTGATTTGCAAGAGCCATGCGTCATCAAATCCCTAGCTCCAGGAAAAATCACATGGAGGAAGACCAGGTTTGAGATTTTATTTTCTCGAAGTCTAGAGCCATGAAGGGATCTCATCCATCGATCTGCGAGGGCCACGCGTCATTAGATCGCCAGCTCTGGGTAAAAGCACTAAAGGTAGAGGAGGTTTGAGATTTTATTTATCTAGAGTCCGGAGATCCAAAGGGATCTTGACCATTGATCTATGGAATCCACGCGTCGTCATGTCCTTAGCTCCGGAGGGTTTGCTTGGACGAAAATGAAGTTTGAAAATTGAAAACCCCGAAGCCCGAATCGCGAAGAAAATTAGGAGCGTTGGTTTGAAAAGGGGTTGATCTGATCCATCAGTTTGAAAGCACCAGAGCTGATTCGTTGATCAAAGGGCCTCATCCTAGATCGCAAGATCAGTGACCATGCTCCATTGCGGCGTCGGAAGGTGCTTGGGCAATAATTTTCTTGAGTTATCCTGTAATTGAAACCATGGTAATTCAAAAGTGATACGTGGTGAAAGGTAATGGATCGCTGGCCCAAAAGCGGTCTGAATCCAAATCAATTTTGACGGCCCCGCAATCACGTGCTCATATAGCGTCTGAGAGCAATGCATGGACGACCCCTGAGCATTAATTCTTGTTGAGTCCCTGAGGAAAAGAAGCTAATGGAAGGTAGAGCTAGTGGTTGAAACCTCGTCTCACTCCATAAATGGAAGGCATGGGAGGTTTGGTCATGGAGACTGAACTATCAGCCTGAGGTACCCCTGTGGACGGATTTTCCTACAGACCCATGCTGATCTGAGTTCGCGTCTGACAGAAGGATGCACATGCAATATGACAGAAGGCTTCTTAGATGTAAATCTTTGAATGGAATGGCCAAATCACACTCCTGGCAGTGGTGAATAGAGCCGATATAAAATAGATCAATTTAGATTTTGGAAGCGGGGGGAGTTTTTGCCCAGACTGTGGGAAGCTTTGAGAGTTGTTATGACTGTATTTTTGTTGTAAGCTTGAGGGCCTGGATTGTAAATTGTTATGTTAATGAAGATTCCTTTAAGTTGTTATATCAGACCGTCTTCTTAGTTTTCATTTTATCTTTATCTTTCTTGTATGGATGTAATCTCTCTTATTTATGGATTCCTAAGGCGGTGGAGGATTTGTTGTCATCTTGCCCATCTTTCATGGTTCAACAAACTTTTTATGTTCCTCTTTCTTGTCTGGAAGCAATCTCTCTAATTTATGGATTCCTAAGGCGATGGAGGATTTGTTGTTATCTTGCCCATCTTTCATGGTTCAACAGACGCTTTTTGTTTCTTCCTGTCTGGATCGTTGTAAATCCTCTGATTTCTGGATTCCTGAGGCGGTGGAGGATCTATTGTCATCTTGCCCATTTTTTATGGCTTATCATTCAAACACTTTATGTTTTCCTTCTTCCCATCACCACTTAAATCCTTTGTCTGATAGGGAGCTTAAATGCCTTCATTGAGAAGATTGTCTACGACTCCATAGCCCAATGACCTATCACTTATCTATAGTGATCTCCATTGTCTTTCCTTTCCTTAAAGTCTTGTTAACTCACCCACTCACACCCTTTTAATCCACAAACATTTTAATGGGTATTGGGCTTATCCTCTTGCAGTGGAAGGGTGACTCTCAGTGCTAACAATACCCATATTCTTATTATTTTACTATGAGAAATAAAAATGTATTTTTATTATTTTTTTACGAGAAATAAAAGTATGGAGATAATAAGAAAGTGATTCATTACTCATACCCATATTCTTATTATTTTACTATGAGAAATAAAAGTATATTTTTATTATTTTTGTATGAAAAATAAAAGTATGATATGATATGGTAGCTTCGCTTATTCTTTTTGGGTTTTTATTGAAAATTCATTAATATGACGGCATGGAAAGAATGTATATCTAACGTTTCCATAAAATGTGATTTTTATGTTGTTTTTCATCATAAAAATGTAAAAATGTGGTAAGTTTAGAACTAATTTTATGTTTAGTGTTTTTGAGTAAAAATGACCCAATTTTGTTTAATTATGTTTGAACATTTCGTAAAGAACTAAATGTGAATATAGTGGTAAATTTGTGAGCATGGTGATAACATAGAGGAATCTATGGAAATTTTCGTAAAACTCTTGAAAACATATGAAAACTTAGGACTTTTTTGGAATCTTATTTATCCTTAAATTTTGAGATGATTTTGTAAAAATGACACGATTTTTCATTATTCATTAAATTTTTTTTCATTATTCATTAAAAAATTAAACAAGGGAAAAATAGATTGTTTTCAAATAATAAGATAATTGTGTATAATAATACAAAGTTGTAAAAATTGTTATTTGTAAAAATACCATAAAATTTTATGCGAAAAAAAAACATATATTAGAAAATGATTTTAAAAATGAGGTGGCAGGTGCAGGGAGGGTCATCTCATGATAACCACAAACAACTAGTCAAAGGATTATGTACTCCTTTAGGGACTAACATATATAAACTCATCGAGCGTGAAGACTCTGATGGTCATTGGAGACTCATCTATAATTATCAATTTAATGAACAACTTGAAAACCCCGTCAAATAGCAAGTTGGCTCGACTCATAGCTAGAATAAAAAAGGAGGTTCTATGTTTCGAGGACATCAAGTTTTCCATTACCTAAATCAATAAGTGGACAACCACACCAACATGCCATGAGACTGGGTGAAGAAATCCTAAGAAAAAGAGGGTTTTTTTTTTCCAAATTATCTCCTACAGTGATGGATTCTATCATTATTTGCATGTTGTCACATTCTAAGTGACTTAGAACACATATGGAATTTCATCAAAGAAGGTGTATAGTATATAGGTCGAGGTGAGATGTAGTGTGCATCATCCTCACAACATCCCCACACATGAAACTCTTAACTCGTTGTTGGCATTTTCAAACAATGGGAAACTTAATGTGGGAGGAACGTAGGATTGTGGATTATGAGTAAGGTTTTTAAGCAAATGGAAATGAAATTTCATGGTTGTCGTCTCTTGCTTAGTTGGATTTTCAAGTAAGCCATTTCGATAGAGAACTATTGGTTATTCAGTTGTTGGTCAATCTATTTTGAGCTGGAACCTTGTGGTTTCAAATTCATTTTAGAGTTGTTGGTCTCTCTTTGCATTAGATTTAGACTATATCTTTGTCTATTGGATTTGGGGTATTTTTCTTGTTTCATAGCACTAGTAGCAGAGGGATTATGTATCTCACCCTCTTGATTTTAGATAGTTTTGTTATGTGGGTTCTTTTGAATTTTCAATTTTGGGTAACCTTCAAAGTGGACCTCAGATTAGAAGTTAAAGAACATTCTAGGTGTGTCTCTTCCTTGAGCTTGGAAAGGAATTTTTTGCCTTTTTATGTTTGAAAACTTTAGGTTTTGTTTTTGGGTGTTTTATTAATATTTCTCCCTCCTAAATTTGGCTATGTATACTTTGCTTGGGAATTTGTGGGAGTTTGGGTTGTGGATTACCCCAGGAACCATGGTAACTATCACAAGGAAATTCAGGAAATGCATAGAGTTTGTGCAAGGAATAAGACTTTATCAATAGAAACAAGATTTCCATATTCTTAGTAACAACTAAGGACCGCGAAAATGAGCACCTATGCATTTCTCAAAATGCAGGGATTATGGAAACCCTCATCCAAAAAAAAATGCAATTCTAGGTCTTGGAAGTAGAATGTTCAATGTTGAGGAATATGATCTACAATCTTAATAAGGGCTCTCAATCCACTACTTCTAATTTTAGAATTTCAATGAATTCTATCCTTGGTGAATTCAAAGAAGAGGAAACAATCCATCAAATGCTTGAAGACATGGACTTGGGAAATCAGAAATCACAACCTACTAATGTTGTTCAGGATGAAGCACATAGCAAGGATTTCTTTAATTAGTATCAAGTTTTCTTATGTTATGTAGAATAGTTCTGATTTTAGGTGTTTATTTTAGCATTTATACTAGCATAAACTTTTTGAAATCCTCTATGAAGAATGATATACCAAAAACATATTGCTTGATGGTTATGTTGATTTTTGTTTTAAGAGACAACATCCTTTTTGTATTACTATGCTAGCTCGATTGCAACATATTTTTAATACAAAATACTAACCCTTTTTGTTAAAAAAAAATGGTAATTCCTTATTTAATCGGTAATTCCTAATTTAATCCCAATAGAAATTTCATTCATATTGATAAAATGAGAGTACAATGAAAAAAATTCATAAGAAACACACATTGAAAAGAGATAAAATAAATAAATCAGTCAAAGGGAGGCCTCTCATTGGAGTCTCAATGCACTAACGAGAGCACCCACCCCCCCTCTGGGGTTGAGAAAATAAATAAATTGAGGGGAGGCCTCTTGTCAAAGACAGAGAACTATTGGTTATTCAGTTGTTGGTCAATCTATTTTGAGTTGGAACCTTGTGGTTTCAAATTCATTTTAGAGTTGTTGGTCTCTCTTTGCATTAGATTTAGACTGGATCTTTGTCTCTTGGATTTGGGGTATTTTTCGTGTTTCATAGTACTGGTAGCAGAGGGATTATGTATCTCACCCTCTTGATTTTAGATAGTCTTGTTATGTGGGTTCTTTTGAATTTTCAATTTTGGGTAACCTTCAAAGTGGACCTCAGATTGGAAGTTAAAGAACATTCTAGGTGTGTCTCTGCCTTGAGCTTGGAAGGAATGTTTTGCCTCTTTATGTTTGAAAACTTTAGGTTTTGTTTTTGGGTGTTCTATTAATATTTCTCCCTCCTAAATTTGGCTATGTATACTTTGCTTGGGAATTTGTGGGAGTT
>ML792208.1:68142-98065 GCA_009831015.1 Picea engelmannii
TATTCCCCCTCTACCCCTTCCTTTCTCCTTCTCTTTTGCCCTCCCTTCTTCCCTTCATCCCCCTTCTTCTCCCTCTACCCCTCCTTTCTCCTTCTCCCCCATCCTTTCTCTCCCCTCTCTTTCTCCTTCTCCCCCATCCCTTATATCCCCTCTTATGGACACCTCCAACCACCTCATCACCAAAATGCGTAATCCAATTGACCATTTGACGATGGTGACTTTTGAGACAATCAACTCCCACTTCTTTCCAACAATGTGGAGGATAACTCTTGCCCCTTTCTAGTGGAAAGGTGGTAAAAGGGTCCCTATGGGAGGGAGAATAAGGGGAGAATAGATGGAGGGGAGGATAAGGGAGGAGAGGAAGGACAAGAGTAGAAGACTAAGAGTAGAAGAATAAGAGTTAGGGGTTAAACATTTTTTTCTAAACTATTTTTTTGTGTTTTTTTTATTTTTTTAATATTTTTATTTAAAATATTTTGTGTCTAATGTGTTTTGGGGCGTTTTTTAAAATATTTTTCAAAATTTTATGAATTTAATTAATTTTTTAAATATGTTTTTTTTTGTATTTTTTCCTTAATTTTGTTTTAAATCCCCTTTTTTAAGTTTTGAGTGTTTGTAAAGTGAGAAAAGAGGATTTGTCTGAGGGGGAAAGGTGAATGTTTTCTTCAAGGAAAAGAGTTGTGTTTTATGTAAGGCAAAGAGTTGTGTTTTATGTAAGGCAAAGAGTTGTAGAGCTTCCCTCAAAAACCAATAATGAGTACGCCACAATTTTTTTTCAATCTTCTAAATGAAGAATAACCTCCTTAAACTTGAATATAAAATTTTTAAATATATTTTAATAAATATAAAATATCTATATGCCCTTATTTTATTAAAATGAATGAAGTTTTTATTATGATTAAATCATATTTGAATTTGAAATTTTAAAAACATTATATTTTTATTCCAAATAATTTTTATGGCATTTTGGAAAATAACATTTTTTTTTATACCATGCAAACTTGTTGTTATACATGGTTACGTTAAACTTTTGAAAAAACTTTTTTTTTTTCGTTATTTGAATTTGTAAATAAAAAATTAACATGATCTTTTTACAAAATCACCTCAAAAATTAAGAGAATATAAAATTCCAAAATAAATATAAAATTCCAAAATAAAAATAAAAAGATTGATTGATTGTTTTCATGGATTTTTAGGAAATCTAAGAAGATCCCCTTAAATTGTCATTACACTCGCAAACCTGTCCATATATATATAACAATGTTGAAAGTATCTTCTAATTTTATTTTTATCTTTAAAAGTAAAAGAAAGACTATTATTTACACTTTGTACATTTCCACATGCAAACAAGAAATGGACATTTAATAAAAGAAATGGAATTTAAACTTATAAATAATCAAAGATTTACTAAAAAAATAAAGATACAAGTAAAACTTTTAGGTTATTGCTTATAATCATTTAAATCTAATTCAATCTAAACAAAGCAAATGAAAACAATTGAACTCAATATTAATTTGTATTTAATTGATATATTTTTTTTCCAAAAAAAAGCTTAATTTTATTTCATTGGAAAGAAAAGTAATTTTATTTCATTGGAAAGAAAATTACATTTTGTAGATGCATGAAAAGTCCACAAGGGCACATATAGACCAAAAGGATGCAACATACCAACGTGAAACATCCTGAATACATATACCAAAAGAGGTGCCTTGTTGATAGACAAAAAAATGAGCCACAAAGCTGCAACCCATCATCTTATATCATCCTAAAAATATATATATAAAAAGTGTTGCCCATATGGACATAAAAGGTCGATACATAGAGCTACTCCTACAACCCATCATCTTATATCATCCTAAAAAACATATATAAAAAGTGTTGCCCATATGGACATAAAAGGCCGATACATAGAGCTATTCCTGAAATAGAAAAAATAGCCCAAATATGGGGGAAACATATATGTTGACAAAACTGGATAGAGAAACTTATGTGGAGACCAGAAGAGGCAACTAGTGATGAAGAAATTCAATAAAAGGCATGTGGTAGTATTTGAAGAAAGTGTCATTGTTTTCCTTTGTAATCATCCAACGACCCTACTCCATAAGCAATACGTCCTTTGAAAGTTGGTCTACTATCATATTCCTTTCCCGGAAAACATGGTGAATTTCAAAATTATCAAAAGAACCAATAATTCTTTGAATTTCTTCGAGGATGGGAAGTAAATGAATGTTATGAAATTGGTGAAAATTTTGAACCCATTTAACCACCAACTGAGAATCACCAAAAACCTAAAGAGAAGACACATTTTTTTCTTTGGTGAAAAGGAGAAGAAGTTTTAAAGTCATCAACTCTACAAAATTGTTTGGTCCAAGGCCTAAACCCATTTTGATTTTGGAGCTCACACTATTTGAAAGATGTAAAATCGCCTCGCCTCCACAAATTTTTTGCTTGTTATGTGAAGCCCCATCAAAAAATGCCCAGGGCCTTTGGCAGTCCACTAATTAGACATGCACTTCTCTTTTTTTCTGGCCAGCTTTTTCCTGGGGAAAATGAGATAAAATGGCTAAGGATTGTGCCGCAATAATTTAGACTTGTATGTCTTTATTTCGGAAGATTATAGAGTTATTGGCAAGCAAAATACCCCAACAGACAAGGGATTGGAGAGATCTAATATTGTCATTTGACAAAGTGGAGCACCAAGACTTCCACGCCTCCACCTAATTCCCATTCCAACATAGGACTCTCCCCATCACTTGTGATATTTCCTGCCAAATAGCCTTAGAAAAAAGGGAAAGTAAGAATAAGAGAGCTTGATATTCCTCCTCAAATTTACATAAAGAACACCATCCAAGACCTTCAATCTTCCATTTTTTCATAATATCCCATGTCAAAACTTTTTTAACCAGTAAACACCACAGGAAGTGCTTTGATTTTGGTGGGAATTTTAACTTCCATACCCCTTTCCACCACCACTCTAGCTCCTAGAGATGGATATCTAGTTTTAGTTGCACATAACCAGATTTTGGTGTATAGATTCCAAAAGGATCTGAAGCCCAAATCAATTCATCTTCCCTGTCCACTAGTCTGACATGAGCCAATTTTAAGGCTCTGGTGTAATTTCCCCCTTGAATTCCATCATCATCTTCCAGACCCAATTGGGGGAGGTATTTCCATTCCTGTGACCAGAGAGAGGTAAATTTTGGATCCCCAAATTGACTTAAAAATAAATACCCCTTATCATGCAGACTTCGAATTACATTTTCTGATAGTATATGAGCTCCCCTACAACCTGGCCATGGGTCCCTACCAATCCGCACCTGATTTCCTTTACTGATTTTCCAAGCTAGACTATCCCCTATAACATCAAAAGAGGAAACCAATTCTTTCCATATAATAGAGGTTGAGGGAAACCTCTTCAGTGGGTTTCTAATCCAATCTTGAATAGATGCATGTCTAATATATTTGTGTTTCACTACCTGGGTCCATAAATTGTCTGTTGTGATGAGCCTCCAAGCTGACTTTGCAACCAAAGATTTTTCAAAAAGGGAAATATTCTTCAAACACCACCCTCATAAAGATTTTGAGAGGGCCAAGGATGACCATTTATCCCAAGGGATAACAACTTTGTCTTGCCCCCCCTCCCACAAGAATTTTGAACACAACTTTATGATCTTTTACAAAATATTTTTGGGGATCCATGCTAAGGATATCCAATAGACAGGTGTAGCCTATAGAATTGATTTAACCAAAACCAGTCTTCCTTCCCGGGAGATCTGTTTAAAGCTCCATATATTTAGACTTTTCTCCAGCTTAGCTAATAGCCACATCCAGTCCACCTTCTTATAGCTATTTGGTTTAAGATGAAATCCTAGATATTTCAAACCAGTGTCCAACCCTTTTATCTCAAACGGGAAGAAAATTGTATACTCCTCTATCTCTTCTTCATCCATATTCTGGGAATTATCATGAACTTCCCCCCATTGCTCACCATTCCAGTAACTAGGTTGAAAAGATCCAAAATGTCATGAAGTTTTTTTGCATCCCTTCTTGATCCATTACAAAAAATAATAACATCATCAACAAATAGTAAGTGAGTGACTCTAAGGGTGGGAGATATATCAATACCTTCAAATTCCCTATTTGATTTTGTTGATTATAGTTCCCTACTTAGGCCTTATGCCACTAAAAGAAAAAAAAAGGGGGAAAACTTGGTAGCCATGGTGAAGTCCACGCTCTGCTCTGAAGAAAGGGGAGTCAAAGCCATTTATCAGCACTGCAAAATAGGTAGAATAAATACAACACATCACCCATCTAATAAAATCGATTTCAAAACCGAGATGGGTTAAAAGAAGATGGATGTATAGCTAATTAACCTAGTCATATGCCTTTTATAAACCGATTTTTAGGACTACCCCTTTTAACTTCTTTTTTTTATAGAGTGGATTCCTTCCTGATCCACTTCAATGGCTTCATGATTTTGTCTCCCTTCCAAGAATCCAAACTGTTCTTTTGATATTGAGGTCGAAAAGACAATTTTTAATCTTCGAGCTATCACATTTGCCACTATCTTATAGATACAGTTGCACAATGAGATAGGTCTAGAATCATCCAAACTCTGCAGAGAGTCGTACTTTGGAATGAGTGAAATGAAATTTTATTTTAATGGATCATTCATATGGCCTTTCTTGTGAACTTCTTCTATCATTTCCATCAAATCCTTCCCAGTTGTATCGAAAAAATCCAAATAGAATTCAATAGTCCATCCATCTGGCCTTGGACTTTTATTTTTCTGGAAACTATGTAGGACCACTTTTAACTCATCCTCTGAAACTTCTTCCATCAGTTTCCTATTGTCATACTCCTCTACAAATCTGGGGAAGAGGAGGGAAAGATGTAAAATCTCTGCCATATTTGTCCAATTTGAGTCTTTGAAAATATTTTGAAAATGATTTTTTCCCAGCTGGACCAAGTCCTTGAAAGAGGATACCTCTCTTCCTGAGGGGTCTGAGAGTTTCCAAATGGTATTATTGATCTACCGACCGTTTGTAAAATACTAGAAGAAATTTATTTTTTCATCCCCACTGTTGAGCCATGTAGCTCTACATTTTTGCTGCCACATATCCTCCTGGTCCTTTAAAATTTGTATTTTTTTCTTTTCTAGAACCATGCGGGCCTCTTTCGAATATGGAGTTGAAAATCCTTCACCCGTAGAGTCATAAAAATCTTGAAGTGCCTCCTCAGTTTCTTTGAGATCTCTATTATCTATGGCTCTTTTATCTTTTTCCCATATGATCTCCCTTTGTTTGAACCTCTTGATGTTAGAAGAAAAATGAACTCCCATGGCTACTTCCCCACCCTCCCGCCATTGCTCCCATCCTTCCTTGACCAAATTCTGAAAACTCTCCTCCAAATCCCAGGAATGATTGTATTTGAAAGGGCTTGGAGGTTTAATCGGACCTCCTACTATTTCAAGAAAATGGGGGAGTGGTTAGAATCTCCACCAGTCCCAATCCACTATCATATATGAAAAGGTTGGTTTAGAGGAGGGTCCACAACCCGAAATCGATCTATTCTATTTTCTATGTCATCTTACCCAATCCTCGTATTCCTCCATGTTGTTGATAATTTGTTTGGGGCTAGATTTGAAAATCCAGCTTTTGAAATAAGTTGATGAAAGAAATTGAAAGAGGGTCAGCTCATGCCCTAGGCCCCCAAACCTCATCTACCCAAAGAGATAATTTTAGATCACCTCCTATGGTCATATTATCCTTTTTGAAGAAAGACTTTTTGGAGAGATCCTCCCAGAAGGGGATCCTATCCTAGAAAGGTCCATATTTATTTAGGATTGAGAAAATTCTACCCATATCTTCACACACACAAAAATTGTACCTATGCAAGACTCTGCACCCCAGGAGCTAAGAAGGTTAATCTTTACTCTACTCCATCCAATAACTAGTCCTCTTGATATTCCTTTTGCATCTAGACCAATAAAACCCCAGTGGGGAAGTAATGAATCCAGCATCTTGGAAATAAACTCACAATCCCCCATCGTTTCCTGAAGAAAAATAATGTTTTTTCAGTGTGAAGACACCAACCTTTTTAAGGTAGCTTTTTTAAGAGGGCTTTCCACACCTCGACATTTTAGAGAAATCAATTTCATGGTGGAACCCCCAATTGGCTTGCTCTAAGTGCCCCATAAATAGATTGTTGTTTTCCCACCACTACATCCACCATAAATTTGTTTTGTGATTTAGAAATATAAGACCTCCCCCTACCTTTGGATCCCAAATAACACCTAGGGGTCGACCCCAAGCCCATTTTTTGCATTCTCGAAGACCCCGAAACCTGCATGTTCCTCAGGTTATACATAATTTCCTTCTCCTATGAATCCAAAGAGGAATTTGAGTCTTCATTTAAGGAAGGTGTTATCATTGAGAGTCACCCTTGGATTGTGGGAGGATAAGCCCAGTACCCATCAGAGTTTTTGGTGGATGTTGGTATTATATGAGTGGATTTCAATGGACAAAACTCAATATATGAATGATGTTCAACACATAACTGGAAAAGAAATGCATAGGGAAGTGAGGGCCACATTAACATCAGTCCGTGAATTGAGTTTAAGTGTGAGCAGAGGGAAGACTTAGTGAGAAAGGTGAACAAGACTGCCATAGGCATCAGGCTTTCAAGCAACTTGGAGAAGAAAAAATCAGACTCAAGATCACTCTTGAGCTCAAGATTCAGACACTTAAATATGTCCAAACAACACAGTCACAACATCGCAATGATCAAACCTACATCACAATTCAGCTACAACAACTCGACTCGATCCTCAATGCCCGAGCCATTCAGTGTAAGAGGGAAAAAGATAACAAGGGAGATGAATAAAACTGGTCATAATACCACTGTAATCAAACCTACATTACAACAACATAACAACCCTCGACTTGATCCTCCATGCCCGAGTGTTTTAGCACATCTTTTTACAGAGAGATGGAAAGAAGTTGACTTCTATTGACATGAAAGTCTCAAATTTGATACATAACCAGAGAACAATTCTGGCATCAAAACATTACAAAATAGGGAGCTCTGCTCAACCAGTTGATGACCTTAACAAAGTATCAAATTGAAACATTTATACTCAGACCAATCCTCAACTATCAGGAGTTTGATCAGATCACTACATTCAAAGCATTGTGTCTGAGCAGTCTTTTGTTAGACCGCATGTATCCCTCTGTCAGATGTGAGCTCATATCGGCATGGGCCTACAGGAAAATTTGTCCATAGGGGTACCACGGGCTGATGGTTCAGTCCCCACGACCGGGCCTTCCATGCCTTCCATTTATGGACTGAGCCGAGGTTTCAACTACCATCTCTACTTTCATTAACTTCCTTATCTCAGGAACTCAATGAGATTAAATGCTCAGGGGGCAGCCATGTGGTGCTCTTGGATATGACGTTATATAAGAACGTGATTGTGGGGCCATCAGAAGAGGTTTGGAATCACATCGCTTTTGGGCCTGCAATCCACTGCCTTCTACCACATATCACTTTCGCCAAAACACGGTTTCAATTGTGGGACCGCTTAGTAAAATTATCATCCGAGTATGTTGCGTCCCCGCAATGGACTATGGCCATAGATCTGGTCTTGATTTTTGATCTGGGTGCACCCACTAGATTTAGAGCCACTGCCAAGCTTATCCACCCACCAACTTTAGAATCTTCCAAACTGTGTCTTGGGGGGGAGGGCGCTACTTTTGACGTTGAACAATACCACATCAACAGATCAGATCTACCTCCCTCAAATCTATGGCTGAGATCTACTTTGGGTCTCTGGAAAATTCAAATATCAAACCTCCTCTGCCTTCAGCTTCTTTTTCCCGGAGCTATGGATCTGACGACACATGGCCCCCTGAGATTGACGACTGAGATCTGCTTCGAGTCTCCGGACTCTGGGAAAATCAAATCTCAAACCTCCTCTGCCTTCAGTTACTTTAACCCGGAGCTATGGATCTGACGACGCATGGCCCCCTAAGATTGACAGCTGAGAATTACTTGAGACCTTTATCCAGATTTCATGGATCTATGCCATATGTCCCCTGGATATTCCTTTAAGTAAATCCTCTGCAGCTGAGGATTTGATGACGCATATCCCTCGCAGATCAACGGTCCAGATTCAATTTGGGCCTTTGGCATTTCGACGCTTTGGCACTTCACAACTTTGACGCTTTGGGATTTCAGCAATTTCGACGCTTCGGCACTTCGGGACTTCATCTCTTTGGGACTTCACGCACTTCTCACTTCAAAACTCCCAAATCTTATTTCCCTGAACACTTGGATTAGCTGCCACCTGTCCCCTTAAATATCAACGACTTATGCTCTCTTCATGCCTTTTTCTCTGGCACTATACTTCGCGCAATTTTGGACTCCCTAATGCCCGTGCGTCGTTGATCTGATTTGCCTGATTGGATATCCATCCCTGAAAGATAAATGTGTCTTCTTGCTTGTATTTTAAGCCCGAAATGGACTTCTTTGAACTTCTGCCTTTTTTTGCTGAAGCTAATTGTGCATACAATAAAATTGTGGACGTAGGATGTCCCCTGCATGCAAAAATTCTTGATGGACCTTAAGAAGAAAGACATCAAGGAGAAAATGCACTAAAGGGAGAGGATGGGCTATGGCTCAAAATCGATATTGAAATGACTTTTAACCCCTACAATTTCATGTGATGACATCAGGCTCCAACTGGGATGGAGGCCTCCCCATGAGGCTTCCAAGAACCTATCAGTTCTAGTCGCCTTATGCATTGGGCTATGGAGTCATTTGTGTAACCAACCTCAAAATACTTCCAGAAACTACCACTTATTCAATCAACTAATTGACAAACTGTTGCAAATGCTCGGGAACAAGCTTATTTCCTATGCTACCCTACTCTAACCAAATTTTCAACTTGATCAAGTAAAAGTAGATTTCCACAGCATCCACTCAAGTAACTTGATGAGTGAAATGATCTCATCTATGCCACTGATCAATGAATAATAGAAAAAATATAGCGGCAATGACATAAGCTCCTTCATAAAACCATACTTACCCATGAGTATCGGTGAAATAATGCGATTTGAAATTTTCAGAAAATATGAAACATATGACTCCATGTATATGGCTATAGGATCATGAATCACGTGATATAATTTTGGTTTCTTTAGACGAATAGATTGTTCCTTTGTAAATGCCTCTCTTCTTGCAAATAAATGGCATCCTTGTTCTTTCGAAACCAACTCTTGATCATCAACAGTTGCAGTCTCTTCTTCATAAGAATGATCACAAGATAATTGTACAACAGGATTTAAAGCATCATAATTACGACCAGCTAAGAACATATAGTTATCTATGCAATCAGCCACTACTACATGCTCAAAATGGTCTAAAAAATGATCATAAGATTGATATGCATTCTTTTCCATAGAAAAATATGTAAATATTGAAGAATCTGATTCCAAATGTGAATCATACCTACTTCCTTGTTGTTGTTCCAAATCTGATTCATACTCACTATCTTCTTGCTTGAAATCTGAAACATATTGACAACCTTCTTGCTCAGAATCTGAAACATACTGATATTCTTCTTGCTCGGAATCTGAAACATACTGACAGTCTTCTTGCTTATGTACATGCAATTTTTCAAGATATGATTGCATATGAACCCCCTTGCTATCCCTCATGTTCTCTTAGACTTCTTCAGCATCTTCAAACAAGTGTCTTAAATATGAAGATTTCCTTTCTCTCAGGAGAAGGACAAGCTCTGAATGTTGAGCCATGACATAGTACACCATGGCAGCAGTCTTTATGGGTTTGATCTCCACATGCATACTATGATAAACACTGTAAAACCTCATGTTGAAGACAACCAAGGCTTCCTCTTCCCCTCTCCTCAAGGCATTAAAATCAAACCAATACTGATCAAGGGACTTGTTCTCACCCCAACACTTTAAAAAATCATTGCATAACTTGATCCAAGAGCCAATAGAACCGTCTCCCAGAAATTTAAACCACACAACAACATCTCCAAACAAATATTGTGAGAACAACCTCATGGTAACATCATCATGAACAATCTCAAACCGATCAACAAAGTTCTCAAAGGCCTCTAAGTGCTTCTCAGCTGTAACATGATCCTCTCCAGAAAACCGAGGAAGATACTCAAAGGAATAAAGAGGGTAGGTATGCAGGTGATGTGGCAGCCTTAAAGGTTTAAACAACTTGTCTCTAACCTTAGCTTGAAAACTTGTGGGCTGAATATGGGATTTAACAAGAATATGGGAAGGTCCAATAGTAATAACATAAGGCAATGAGACCCGAGAAGGATTTGAATCATTTTCAACCCCCTCAAGGTTACAAGGGTGATCAATTTGAAGAGGAAATCCAATATAAATCTCACTTTTATGAATAGGTTGAAGTGAAGATACAAGATCAGCATATACAACACAAGAAGAGGTCATTTTTTCTTCTTCCAAGGATGGATAAATAAAGGAAGGCTTATTATCATATGAATAGACAAAGTAGAGGATAATTCTCTTTATATGTAAAGGGAAAGAGAGAAATGAGTTGATAAATAAGAACAATATTCCATGAAGAAAGCTCATAAATTGATACATGGTCATCCCCTTCGGTATGTTCATCTTTCTGTCAACAGGATCCTCCCCAGGGAAGTCTTTGATTGTGGAGTTGCCAGGTGCAAACTGCAATCTTCAATGGTACCAATTTCCGATGCACCTACAGAATCAAAATTTCTTTGTCGTTATATCCCATGGAAATGTATTCAATTCGTTCCCTGGCAGGGGCGCCAAGAATGTTAGCACTAAGAGTCACCCTCAGATTGTGAGAGGATAAGCCCAGTACCCATCAGAGTTTTTGGTGGATGTTGGTTTTATATGAGTGGAGGTCAATGTACAAAACTCAATATATGAATGATGTTCACCACAGAACTGGACAAGAAATGCACAGGGAAGTGAGGGCCACATTAAATTCAGTCATTGAATTGAATTTAAGTGGGAGCAGAGGGAAGGCTTAGTGAGAAAGGTCAACAAGACTGCCATGGGCATCAGGATTTCAAGTATCTTGGAGAAGAAAAACTCAGACTCAAGATCACTCTAGAGCTCAAGATTCATACATTGAAATATGTCCAAACAACACAGTCACAACAGTACAATGATCAAACCTACATCACAATGCAACTACAACAACTCGACTAGATCCTCCATGCCCGATCCATTTAGTGTAAGAGGGAAAAAGATAACAAGGGAGATCACTAAAACTGGTCACGATACCACTGTAATCAAAAATACATTACAACAACATAACAACCCTCAACTGGATCCTCCATGCCCGAGTGTTTTAGCACAGTTTTTTACAGAGAGATGAAAAGAAGTTGACTTCTATTAACATGAAAGTCTCAAATTTGATACATAACCAGAGAACAATTCTGGCATCAAAACATTACAAAATAGGGAGCTCTTCTCAACCAGTTTACGACCTTAACAAAATATCAAATTGAAACATTTATACTCAGACTCATCCTCGACTATCAGGAGTGTGATCAGATCACTACATTCAAAGCATTGCGTCTGAGCAGTCTTTTGTCAAACCACATGTATCCCTCTGTCAGACGCGAGCTCAGATTGGCATGGGCCTTCAGGAAAATCTGTCCATAGGGGTACCACGGGCTAACGGTTCAGTCCCCACTACCAAGCCTTCCATGCCTTCCATTTATGGAGTGAGCCAAGGTTTCAACTACCATCTCTACTTTCATTAACTGCCTTCTCTCAGGAACTCAACGAGATTAAATGCTTAGGGGGTAGCCACGTGGTGCTCTTGGATATGACGCTATATAAGCACGTGATTGTGGGGCCGTCAAAAGTGGTTTGGAATCAAACTGCTTTTGGGCCCACAATCCATCACCTTCTTCCACGTATCACTTTCGCCAAACCACGATTTCAATTGTGGGACTGCTTAATAAAATTATCACTCGAGTATGTTGCGTCCCTGCAATGGACTATGGCCGTATCTCCCGTCCGGATATGCAATCTTGATGCACCCGCTAGATTTAGAGCCACTGCCAAGCTTATCCACCCACCAACTTTAGAATCTACCAAACTGTGCCTTGGGGGGGAGGGCGCTACTTTTGACGTTGAACAATACTACATCAATGGATTAGATCTACCTCCCTCAAATCGACGGCTGAGATTTGCTTCGGGTCTCTGAAAAAATCAAATCTCAAATCTCCTCTGCCTTCAGCTACTTTTTCCCAGAGTTATGGATTTGACGACGCATGGCCCCCTGAGATCAATGACTGAGATCTGCTTTGGGTCTCCGAACTCTGGGAAAATCAAATCTCAAACCTCCTCTGCCTTCAGTTGCTTTAACCCTGAGATATGGATCTGACGACGCGTGGCCCCCTGATATTGACAACTGAGAATTACTTCGGACCTTTATCCGGAGTTCATGGATCTATTCCATATGTCCCCTGGATATTCCTTTAATTAAATCCTCTAGAGCTAAGGATCTGATGATGTGTGGCCCTCGCAGATCGAAGATCCAGATTCAATTCGTGCCTTCGGCATTTTGGCGCTTTGGCACTTCGGGACTTTGGCACTTCGAGGCTTCGACACTTCGGGACTTCGACACTTCGGGACTTCGACACTTCGGGACTTCGACACTTCGGGACTTCGACACTTCGAGACTTCACACACTTCTCACTTCGAAACTCTCGAAGCTTATTTCCCCGAACACTTGGATCAACTTCCACCTGTCCCCTTAAAGATCAACGACCTATGCTCTCTTCGGGCCTTTTTCTCTGGCTCTATACTTCGCGCAATTTTGGACTCTCAAATGCCCGCGCATCATCAATCTGATTTTCCTGATTAGATCTCCACTGTTGAAAGATAAACGTGTCTGATTTCTTGTATTTTAAGCCCGAAATGGACTTCTTTGAACTTATGCATTTTTTTGTTGAAGCTAATTGTGCATACAATAAAATTGTGGATGTAGGATGTCCCCTGTGCGCAAAGAGTCTTGATGGACATTAAGAAGAAAGACTTCAAGGAGAAAATGCATTTAAGGAAGAGGAGGGGCTATGGCTCAAAATCGAGATTGAAATGACTTTTAACCCCTACGATTTCATGTGATAATAGAAGGAAAGGAGGAATTTTCGAGGGCTGACAACTTATCTGGACCAGAAAGAAGGGGAGGTAGAGAGTGATCATCAAATATCATAGATATCTCAGGATGAGATGAAAGTTGGAATGCTACAAGAGGGGGAAATGGAAGGGGAAGGGACTTGGGGAAAGGATAAGGGGAGGGTGAGGATGAAGAAAATAAAATTTCATTCCAATCCTTTCCCAAAAACGAAAGAGAGTTAATCAAAATATTAATGGACTAAGGGGACAAAAAATATGTACCCTTAAGGGAGAGACCTCGACCAATCTTCTCCCCTTCAACAATGGGGATATGAGAAGGACTAGGGTCTCCTTCGAATAGCACTTCCATCGCCATTGATGATTCATACTGAAATTTCAATGTTGAATTGGTGCCCCCACAAAAAGGTCTCTTCCAAGGCTTGATGATCTCCTCTCTTATCCTCAGAATAGAGCTAGACTTTTCCCCATGAGGTCCTAGAGATTCCCTCTCCACGCAGGACATCGATGGAGGTTGCTTCTTCTTTCTGGGTTTGAAAGGTAATGAGCATTAGCTCACCATGTGCTCTTGTGTGTGACACCTTCTGCATCTAAAAGGAACACCCTTATAGTCCAACCGTTGTTTGAAATATTTGCCTCCTACAACCGGCTCAATGTCTTTTGCCAACCCTTCCTGCAAGTTTATTTTCACCAATATGCGAGCCATTATTCATATGTGGCTAGGAAATACACTTCAGAATATAGAAAGGTTCTGAGGGTATTCCCAATGAGCTTGAAAATATCCTTCGACCAAAAATCCAAAGGAAGGGAAGGGATACGTACCCAAATGGGTACCACATCCAGACATTCTTGTCCGACATAAAAAAGAGGAGTCTGAAGCTTGAAGAAAACTGGGGTTGAGTCTACACTCCATGGGGGCTTACGCGCCCAAAGGGCATCTTCCGCTTTTAGAAATTTGAAAACAAGCCAACCCCTTGCCAGAATTTTTACCACTGGCACATAGACCAAAACACCTACCCAAGAAAAATTTTCCTATTCCTTTAGGGTTTTTTCATTGACCCTCCTACCCCTCACGTTATCCACCACCGTCGTAGTTGTTAGATCCAAAAATTGGGCCATATAAATGTACTCTCCCAAAACCAGTCGAGCCTATCCCATTTTTGGGTTTAAAGTCTTGATTTTCCTCCTGCATGAGATTAATGGAGCATTGAGGGAACCCATCTGATTCACAACCCCAGGAGAGGGAAAAATTACCAGAAGAACTTAGAGAAACCCTCGACTCAACCTCAATGGAAGGCGAAACAGAGGGTTGAGTATACAACATTAATGAGTCTGAGAATTCCGCTATCATAAAAGGATCTGAAAAACCCCATGATGAGTTACATAAAACCTCTGAAATATTCAAAGAACGGATCCCTGCAAGAGGAATTTCTTCAAAAATAAAATAAAAATAAAAAAAGAGTACGATACTCCACCTTGTTCAGAAACCCCAGATCTCCCTGGATTTGTTGCCCCATGGTCAAAACCTCTTCTGCTAAATATGAGTCTGCCCATGAGGAGAGAGATTAGGTCTGGAAAGGTCCCAATTTCTATTGTGATGTCTCCAACAACTTATTCGAACTAAAAAAACCGCCCATCTACACAGGAGATAAAAATTGCATAGAGATCCCAACGGAAAACAGAGAAATCAGCAGCTACCCCGACAAGGATCTTAATCCTCATGACAAAACATTCCCACTAACGAGTCTCCCATAGAAAGTGTCAGGCTCAAGGTTTTCAAGAGTGTCAGCTAGAGATCCCTATATATCCACCCCTTCTAACAAATCCATATAGTATTCGAGTAATTATTCCTCCTCAACCCAACCACTAATAGTAGACTGCATGATCTACCCAAAACCACCTGCACTCAGATCCTCTCATCATCACTAGGGTTTCCATAGCCCCTTAGCTATAATTTTCATGTGCCTAATTGACATAAACTATTATACCAAAATATATTCAAATAAAATTAGATTCACAAAGATAACATCATCATTAATGGAAGAACCAACTTATTCTCAATTATAATAGCTTCATTAAACATTTGAAACCAATAACAGAAAATTACCCAAGAGCCTAATGAAAACTTGACAAATGCAAGTAAAGAGCCATTATTAATTTTATTAGTTCAAACTACTCTTCCTAATTGGGGAAACAAAGAGAGATAACACATAAAGATTTTTTATAGTAGATCTACCCCACATATTCTAATGAATTAACTTAGTTATAAACCAACAAAAGTATCTGTTAAAATTAGAGAAGTTATGCAGAATAGAAATGTCTTTTAAGATTTTAGCTAGAATAGTAAATAGTACACATCAATAGATATTGGACTGAGAGAGAATAACCAATTTTTCAAGCATACATAATACTCATATCTGAACAGAAAAATTAACCAAAGATCTATTTCTTAGTTATCCAAACATTAGAATATCAATAACAGAGACTAGTTCTGATAATGACTTATTAAACACCGTATCTAAAGAAAAGTTAATACAAGAACTGGTCTAAGTGATAAATATGATAAAGATCCAAAGGAAATAAATCTAAACAGTGGATCTGAAATGGATCTAAGCTAAAGGCAATATCAGATGTTTCAAAAAGCAAAATAATTAATGATAACCTTTAGAAATTAAAAAACAACTCACAAATCTAACTAGTGAATCTTACCTGAAAGACTTACCTCAAATTATTGAAGGAGAGCAGCCACACATAGGTGATGAAGATCCACTGAATATATGCTCAGAAAAAGTCAGGTTCATAGATCTACCATATAGGTTAGATCTCTTTCCAAGAGATGAAAAGGACTTTCTTGCCACCAGGAGGAGAAACCACTTAGGACACCACACAGAAAATTTGTGTGATCAAACCCTTATACACCCATAGCTTTCCAACAAATAAAACCCTTGTGCCAAGGGGTACAACTGTCTTGAATACAAAGTCTATAGACTTTGGCTCAATAGAAGGCCACAGCTAGAACTTTCCAGCTAGAGAGAGGCCACGTCTCAATGGGAAAAGACCAGATCTAGAGGCCACGACCCAATGAAGGGAGACAAACCTGTGCAAGGTAGACCACGGTCCAATGTATAATAGCCAGATCAGTGAGTAGAGGCCACGACCCAATGAATAGCAGGCATATCAGTGAGGAGAGGCCACGACCCAATGAATAGCATCCAGATCAGTGAGGAGAGGCCACGACCCAATGAATAACAGCCAGATCTGTGAAGAAGAGGCCACGACCCAATGAATAGAAGCCTAAAAGATGATGGCAGCTTCAGACTTCAAAAGAACAGGTAACTACTCCTTAGAAACATTTCAGCAATAGCCCTTGCATCATTTACAAACAGAAGTAGACAATAATAAGTCTGATATTGAAACTTGACCAGAATAGGAGGACCAAAAATATCACTAGACAACCAAAGTCACTGTTGCAAGAGAGGTCGCAACAAGTAAGGAGGAGTCTGCTCAATTTTTGGAGGAGTAACATAAGAGTAAGTGAGAATGAGGAGGGGTAGATCTCTTTTTATACTTTAGGTTAAGGGTTAGGCTAGGATTATTAGTAAAGATAATAATTAAATGATAATTAAAATTAACATATTCAATTAATATAAATATTAATTAAATATGTTATAAATTAAACATTTAATTAATATTTTCATATTGACCCCTAAAGCCAAAAAAAACAAAACCCAAATAAACACAAGCAAAGGTGAAGGGTTTTTAGGTGGCAATACTTGTCCATTCATTTTCAAGGTGACCTTTTAACTTTATCATCATTGCATATGGGATACATCCCTCATGTGTTCATGCCCACCTTCAAAAGGGGTCATATACCAACAAAGTACCTCAGCAAGGATCAGGTTGCCCCAGAACATTTCTGGGATCTTATCCACCAAGGTACAAGACCAAGGATCAACCCATGCCCCAGGCATGGGTACCCTGGACCATGTTCAGAGGCCCTAGACATATCTAGCGACTTTAACTGCTTGGTCCCAGACCAAGAACCCCAGTCATATACTGGGGGCCCTAAAAAGGGTATTTTTCCATGGAAATTATTGTTTTGGTCCCAGACCAAGTACCCCAGGAGTGCACTGGAGGCCCTAGATCTTGACTAGGGTATTTTCCATCCTCCCAAAGAATGGTTCTTGTAGCTGCTACAAATTTAACGTTCCCTCTCAGCAAGAGAGGCATTCTCAGCTACACCAAGCTTGTCATGAAAGTATACAAACTTTGTTAAGGATAGTGGCTTGGTAAAAATATATGTTGTATGTTTTGCCATCGAAACATACTGAATGTTGAGAACGTTCTTTTGAACCATGTCCCGGACATAGTGATATCTCATCTCAATGTGTTTCGATATGTCGTGAAACACTGGATTCTCGATGAGCTTTATATAGCTCTGATTGTCACAGTGAATGATTGTGGGTTCAAGCTTTGAACTGAACAAGTCTGAGAGTAGCTTCCTAAGCCACACTGCTTCTCTTCTAGTAGCACTTGCAACAATGTATTATGCTTCTGTAGTGCTTTGGGCTATGGAGCCCTGTTTCCTAATGGACCAGGAAATCATTGTCGAACCCAAACTGAAGCAATATCCAGAAGTGATCTTCTGATCCACTGTACTTCCCATCCAATCTAAATCTGTAAAACCATGGAGCATTTCACCTCCACTGGAAGTGTATCTGAGACCATAAGCTATAGTTCCCCAAACATATCTCAAAATATGATTCACAACAACCATATGTATATGCTTTAGTTCACACATGAACTGGCTAAGAGGATTTACCGCATAACAAATGTTTGGTATCGTATGTACGAGATACATCAAAAAACCAATGATCTGTCGATATAAAGTGGGGTCTTCTAGATCTAAACCTGTAACTTGATCTTGTAGTTTATTTAGGTTAGAGATCATTAGAGTTGTCATGGATTTGTAGTCCATCATGCCAAATCTACGAAGTACATCAACTGCATATTTACCTAGTGAGAGAAAGATCTCTCCTGGTTTATGCCAAACCTCCAAGCCTAAAAAATAGTGCATGAGCCCCAAGTCTTTCATTTCAAACTCTACAGAAAGCTCCCTCTTAGTTTGAGCTATCAAATTTTCCTCTTCAGTGAGGAACATATCATCCATGTATAAGACTAGGATAACTGGATGATTTTGAACAATCTTTATATAAATATTTGGATCTTCTATGCTCTTCGAGAATCCAAGACTTTGTAGAAAATTGTCTATTCTACCATACCAAGCTCTCGGAGCTTGTTTCAACCCGTATAGGGGTTTCTTGAGTTTGCATACATGAGATCTTTTATCATGTATCATGAAACCTTCAAGTTGCTCAATATATACTTCTTTCTCAACTTCATCATTAAGAAAAATAGTCTTAACGTCCATTTGGTGAAGTTTCCAACCAAAAACTACTGCAAGTGAGATAATAATCCTGATTGAAGTATACCTGACAACTGGAGCAAAAATCTCGTCGTAGTCAATTCCTTCTTTCTGAGAGAAACCACGAGCCAAAAATCTCACCTTGTATTTCTCAATACTACCATATGCTGCATGCTTTATCTTATAAAGCCATTTTGAAGTTACTACTGATTTTCCATGAGGTCTAGGAACTACGGTCCACACATCATTCTTTAAAATGGAATCATATTCTTCATTCATAGCATCTTTCCACACTTGATGTTTGGAGGCTTCAACAAATGTGGAAGGTTCTGAATTAATCACATTATTTAAATGAGCTATGAGAATGGAGTACTTATCTGGTTTCTTGCTTTCTCTGAAGGTGCCCTTAGGAGCTGAATGATTTTTTGGTTCTTTCAATATTTCCCGACACTAGGCTAGTTTCCTTTTAGCAGAGGTATCTCCATTGGAAACTCAATAGTATCTGTTGAGGGGTCCACTGGAAGTTCTAAGGTTTCCTCCCTCGGATCATCTGGAAGAGGAGAGTCTGAAGGATCAAGTGGTGGAGCTTCCTGCTCCTCTAAATCACATGGAAGTTCTCTGGCCTGACGAAAAGTTGTTTCTTCATGAAAAGTCACGTCTCTTCTTACTTCGATGAACTTTTGACCAGGGATATAAATCCTGTAAGCTTTTGAGGTCTCACTGTATCCCACAAAAGTTCATTTCTTACCGGAGGGCTCTAGTTTAGTCCTCTTCTCTTTTGGAATGTGTATATAGAATGGACTGCCAAAGATTCTTAAGTGATCAACTGAAGGCTTACATCCGATGAAAAATTCTTCAGGAGTTTTCGCTTCAAGGGCTTGATGTGGACATCTATTCTGAATGTAGACTACAATAATAGTAGCCTTGGCCCAAAGCGATAAAGGTAAGTTTTGGTCATGCATCATGGCCCTGGCTTCTTCACAAATAGTTTTATTCTTTCTTTCCGCAACCCCATTTTGTTGAGGGTTGTATGGAACAGTTAGCTCCCTCTTAATTCCAGAAGCCCGATAGAGTTCATCGTATTTGAATGAGTCAAATTATTTACCATTATCTTTTATGAAAACTTGGATGTGTCTTCCTGTTTGATTTTCAACAAGATTCTTGAAATCTTGAAATCTGCTAAAAGATTCATCTTTAGTTTTTAAGAAATAAATCCAAGTTTTACGCGAACAATCATCAATAAAAATGATATAATAAATACAACCATTCATAGACAGTGCAGACATGGGCCCACAAAGATCAGAATGAATTAAATCCAAAATTCCATTTGACTTTCTATTACTGAGAGGATAGGGTTTATTTATATTCTTACCAAGTGAACAACATTTACAAACACTATCATGCTCAATAGAAAATATTGGCATACCTGTCACCATCTTTTGCAAACCTGGAAGTGCGTTGTAGTTGAGATGTCCAATTCTTCTGTGCCAAAGCTCACAGGGATTGATCGTCTCGTGAACTAGAGATTGAACAACCTAACCTGAAATCTTATAAATTCCACTCTCATGAGTTCCAATAGTTATAGCAGTACTTAAATCTTCATTTGAGGACCACAAGAGGGCCTTTCCTTTGGAGAAAGCTACTAAGTAACCTTTACTTTCTAAAACTGGAACATAGATTAAATTTTTCTTTAGACCAGGTACATAAAGAATTTCATCAATGTGAAAGATATTACCTGAGTGAAACCAGAAAGATGTAGATCCAAAACCTTTTATATCATAGGTACAATCATCACCTAGTTCAACCTTTGCCTTGATTTTCTTGCCTTAATAGTTTGCAAGGTTTTGTTTGAAGCCTGTCATGTATCTGGAAGCACCGCTATCTATTAGCCAAATCTCTTCTGACTTGGTGATAGTGCCGGAAAGAGATGAGATGAGATAATATTCATTTTGTTGTTCTTTCTCTTTAGTGGCAACCCTGGTTTGTCTTCTTTGAGGCTCCTCTTGGGGTTTAGCCTCTTCAGTGGCAACCGAGGCTTGGAATCTTCCTCTTCTTTTCTGTTGAGAGGGAGGACTCCTACAATCTCTTGCATAATGTCCTAGATTATTGCAGTTAAAGCATTTAACTTTAGATAAATGAGGATTGAGATGCGATAGCTTACCTTGGGGTTTCTTACCTTTGCCTTTTGATTTAGGGAACTTCTTCCATTTCTTGGTCTTTGTTGCAAGGGCATGATCTTTTAGAATTGAATAATCATTTCTGTTGTTTAGTCTTCCTTCTTCTTCTAAGCAGTCATGCCACAATATTTCAAAATTAGGTTGGGATTCTCTTCCATTTACGAATGCAAGAAAAACTCCCCAAGAATCAAGAAGTCCATCAAAAGATGTTTAGCAGGATCATCATCATCTACAGGAACACCAATTGCAATAAGTTGATCTTTGGTTTGTGCAATCTTGGAGAAGAAAGTAGAAATTGTATCATCCTTTCCCATTTTCAAGGTACGTAATTGTTTCTTCAAAATTCTTTTCTGAGTTGGTACCTTCTTTTCATAGAGATTTTCCAAGGCATCAAAACAATCTTTGGCAGTTCTTAGATGACCAATGATGGCCATCATGTTGTCTTTTATAGAATAAAAAATGATTCTTTTAGCATTGGTTTGTTTCCTTTTGTATGCTGCCCTGGCTATGTTTGAGGTGGGTTCTTTAATCTCCCTAGAGATCAACTCTTCTAGATCATTCTCTTCAAGAATGTTTACTATTCTGTATTTCCAAGCATTAAATTTTGTAGCCCCTACAAGTCTGTCTTCAACTTTAACTAATGAGGAAGCCATGTTGTGATCTGGATTAGCTTGATCTCTGCAAAACAAGGATCCGTGTAGGCTCAATATTATATCTTTGAGCTCTCTTCACACCCTTAGCTCTGATACCATGTTAAAATTAGAGAAGTTATGCAGAACATAAATGTCTTTTAAGATTTCAGCTAGAATAGTAACTAGTAAACATCAATAGATATTGGACTGAGAGAGAATAACCAATTTTTCAAGCATACGTAATACTCAGATCTAAACAGAAAACTTAACCAGAGATCTATTTCTTAGTTATCCAAACATTATAATATCAATAACAGAGACTAGTTCTGATACAGACTTATTAAACATGGTATCTAAAGAAAATTTAATACAAGAATTGATCTAAGTGATAAATATGATAAAGATCCAAAGGAAACATATCTAAACAGTGGATATGAAATGGATCTAAGCTAAAGGCAGTATCAGATGTTTCAGAAAGCAAAATAATTAATGATAACCTTTAGAAATTAAAAAACAACTCACAAATCTAACTAGTGAATCTTACCTGAAAGACTTACCTCAAATTACTGAAGGAGAGTAGCCACACATAGGTGATGAAGATCCATTGAATATATGCTCAGAAAAAGTCAGGTTCATAGATCTACCATATAGGTTAGATCTCTTTCCAAGAGATGAAAAGGACTTTCTTGCCACCAGGAGGAGAAACCACTTAGGACACCACACAAAAAATTGATGTGATCAAACCCTTACACACCCAGAGATTTCCAACAAATAAAACCCTTGTGCCAAGGGGTACGACTGTCTTGAATACACAGTCCATAGACTATGGCTCAAGAGAAGGCCACGACTAGAACTTTCCAGCTAGAGAGAGGCCATGGCTCAATGGGTAAAGGCCATATCTAGAGGCCAAAACCCAATGAAGGGAGACAAACCTGTGCAAGGTAGACCACGGTCCAATGTATAGCAGCCAGATTAGTGAGGAGAGGCCACGGTCCAATGAATAGCAGCCAGATCAGTGAGGAGAGGCCATGACCCAATGAATAGCAACCAGATCAGTGAGGAGAGGCCACGACCCAATGAATAGTAGCCATATCTGTGAAGAAGAGGCCATGACCGAATGAATAGCAGCCTAAAAGATGATGGCAACTTCAGACTTCAAAAGAATAGGTAACTACTCCATAGAAATAGTCCAACAATAGCCCTTGCATCATTTACAAACAGAAGTAGACAACAATAAGTCTGAGATTGAAACTTGACTAGAATAGGAGGGCCGAAAATATCACTAGACAACCACAGTCACTGTTGCAAGAGAGGTCGCAGCAAGCAAGGAGGAGTCTGCTCACTTTTGGAGGAGTAACATAAGAGTAAGTGAGAATGAGGAGGGGTAGATCTCTTTTCATACTTTAGGCTAAGGGGCTAAGGGTTAGGCTAGGGGTATTGGTAAAGATAATAATAAAATGATAATTAAAATTAACATATTCAATTAATATAAATATTAATTAAATATGTTATAAATTAAACATTTAATTANTATTGACCCCTAAAGCAAAAAAAAAAAAAAAACTCAAATAAACACAAGCAAAGGTGAAGGGTTTTTAGGTGGCAATTCTTATCCATTCATTTTCAAGGTGATCTTTTAACTTTATCATCATTGCATATGGGATACATCCCTCATGTGGTCATGCCCACCTTCAAAAGGGGTCATATACCAACAAAGTAGCTGAGCAAGGATCAGGTTGCCCCAGAACATTTCTAGGGTCTTATCCACCAAGGTACAAGACCAAGGATCAACCCATGCCCCAAACATGGGTACCCTGAACCATGTCCAGGGTACCCAGCCATATCTAGAGACTTTAACTGCTTGGTCCCAGACCAAGAACCCCAGTCATATACTGAAGGCCCTCTCAGGGGTCTTTATTGCTTGGTCCCAGACCAAGAACCCCAGTCATATACTGAAGGCCCTCTCAGGGGTCTTTATTGCTTGGTCCCAGACCAAGAACCCCAGTCATATACTAGGGGCCCTAACAAGGTTCTTTTTCCATGGCACTGATTGTTTTGTTCCCAGACCAAGTACCCCAGAAATACACTCGAGGCCCTGGATCTCGACTAGAGTCTTTGCCATCCTCTCAGAGAATGGCCCTAGATCTCGACTAGAGTCTTTGCCATCCTCTTGGAGAATGGTTCTTGTAGCTGCTACAAATTTAATAGTATCTCTTCAAATTTTACAAATCCCTTTGGGACTTCTTCTAAGAGAAATAATGATTCTACATCAAAATGAAAGAAAACACAAAGCATTTATCTTTTATGTTATTATTAATTAACATGTAAGTTTCATAAATAAATAGCCCTATAAACTAATATTTTATTCATTATCAAATCAAACACAATTATATATAAATTAACTTTCACATAACTTAAATAGATCAAAATTTATTATTGAAATATATAAATTTATTATACTTGAAAATATAAAAACTTATTTAAATATCATACATACAAAGAACCATTCATCAAAATAAAACTATATTACCTTTCAACTCGTCTTAATGCCACATCATATTTTTCCATCGAATACCAAATTATAGAACATTTATTAAAAAAATCCACTTAAATATATCAAAAATTATTATTGAAATATATAAATTTATTATACTTAAAAATATGAAATATATAAAAAAATTATTATTGAAATATATATATTTATTATACTTAACATCCACGTTACTATGTCTACTATGCCTGTGACACTGAAATACTAATGTTTCTTTTAATATATTTATTTCTGGAAAAAAGCTTTAGTAGCTTTCTTATTGCATGAGAACTTGAAACATTTAATCCATTATAATTTGATCTTTGATGTAAATTCCTCTTGTTTTCTTTTCTGGAACACAATGCTCACCTACTTCCCTCCTCGCTCAGGTCCAAGTTGAGTTTTCTGGAACACGATCGATCGTGGGGTGCAGGTGGTGATAATCACCCCAGAACACGATCGATCGTGGGGTGCAGGTGGTGATAATCACCCCAGTCGTCGGTAGCCGCGGCTGCTTACCGAGTTAGCTTGGCGAATTGCTGGATCATTGGTGCTCCGACTGGAAAGTTGATACTTGCCAGAATACTCTTCCTCCTCATCTCTTTCACTTTGCTTCCGAGCAGAAATTTGGCAGCTCTTGAAATCTCTCCTCGCTCTATCGCTCCATCATCCCTACATGTCTATAACCTTAATCCAATCTTCCACTGGTTAACCATAAGCATTCTGTTGGTGCGTTGATCAATCCCCTATAGAAAAACCATCATGGAACCCCCAAATTTAGGCTCTCCATCCTTTGTGGGTTAAGAAACCCCCAACATATCATAATCTAACATACCTTCCACTTGAGTTTTGGACATGTGAGATATGCTTCCGAAGGAAACGTAGAGAGCATATCATAGGCTCTCAGGCCCTAACTCTATTTAGAAGTCATATCATAGGAAATCTGTCTTTTCGCTTTAGATATTTTGGATACAGTTTATAGTTTAACTCTGCAACTAAGACTATCAAGATCAAGACATTACTGAGTACTCTTCTTCTGTTGGCCTGGTTTGGCCTGGTTTCCCAGTGGCAGGCCAGCAGTTCGGCATATCTATAGTTTTTTTCTCTGTTAATATAAATCTCTTCTCGCTAGCTTACAAAAAAAATTAATGAAAAAGTTTAATAAAATAAGTAAACTTAGGTTCATGTCCCAGGAGTGCATCTCTGTCTCACACTGTTTATTACCAACAGCTACAAAATACAGTCCGGAAGGTGTGATCACAACTTTTATAAAAGACAGCCTATAGGGCATGGGTGAACCATCTTAATTTTTTCTCCAAAGATTTCACAGGGAAGATTCCGATAAGGCACATGCAAAAACTACTTCATGTATTCCTGCTAATATGATTTGAGAAAACTAACTGAATAGTATGTTATCAGAAGCAGGAAACGGAATCCCATCCTTCCTTGGCTGTTGAGGTTCCCATCCTTCCTTGGCTGTTGAGGTTCCCATCCTTGCTTGGATATCTCTCTGGCCCCGGTCCTGGCCCTTCACCACACCATAAAATTGCTTAATTGCTAAGCCTACTGAACATAGTTTTGCAAATTATATATCACCGAAACAATTAAAAAGAGCAGAATCCTTTTTGCAATTGATAGCGATCTGGTTCTGGTACTCAGCGATGGTAGACTTATACACTTTTTTCTTGGGTTTATATGCTGATTTTTTCAATACCCGATTGAGTCCAGGCCTGCATGCACACTGCATACAAATGGCTCCATCGTCCAAGTGGAGCGCTGTCGTGATGCATGCAGAGAGTATCCCTCGACTGCAAGGAAACAGTGCCAGAACATCCGAAAGCGTATCAATTTATTTTGGAAATTAATTTATAATTCTGACAATTTACCAAAAAAAATTGCAACATACCACGGAAATTATGTCATATCAAAACGCTTGCAACCAATAGAAAATTCAATAAAAGATATTATAAAATTTGAAAAATGTAATAGTTAAATTTTAAAATAGAATAATTAATATATGAAGAAAAAGTTAGGTTAAAAATTGCAAATTAATGGAGTTGTGAACCAATATGAAGATACATTAATATATCATGTTAAAAAGCACCAACTAATATACAAAATCGACTAACTAATGTACAAAATCGACCGGTCAACGATTGTTGACCGCCAAGTGAATGCTAAAATCCCTCACTGAAGGCAGGGACTAATAACATAGATAAATCATCATATATACACTAACCACAACTAATCCAAACTCATTTTACTTTAAATGTTGCATGTTAATTCTATTATAAAACGCATGTGTTCTTTCAAAGAGAATGGCTTAAAAAAACAAATTCCAAATGAATAGGATCATTCCCCCAAACCATCATAAAGGTAACCAAGGGAAAAATCTCCTATATGTATAGCCATGGACAAAGTTATATGTATAGCCACTTAAATAGATGACAAGCTCGTCATGCTTATCAAGTAATTAACTCATGCCGAAGACAATTTGAACCAAACAAAAGCTCGTCATGCTTATCAAGTAATTAACTCATGCCGAAGGCAATTTGAACCAAACAAAAATTCCATCTCGATATTTGAATAAAACCAATTATAAATTCTTGAAGAGCATGAATGGACATGTGTACTCAAGACATATGCATGGTAGGTATTGCAAGGTGCACTCGCATCTATTAGTTTATAGATGACCAAAGTTCGAGAATTCCATTACCCATAATGCCCATACATATGAAGGTTTGCAATCAATCTATTTCAAAGTCATACTTATCAATGAATAAATTGAGGATGGGAGCCTCCATTTTTAAATCAAAACAACAAACCTATCAATTTTGTTAGCAAACCTATGTGTAAATTTCCCAAGTATAAGAGATATTCATACTAAAACCTAAAACAATTTTGTTATTAATTAGAAATACAACCCATCAAAAAAATCATACACCAAATTCTAAAATCAAGCATAAACAAACTTAATTGATTACCATTATGCAAAATTTACAAAATCCATAACATTGTTGATATCAAGTATGAAATCGAATTTCCTTTAGAAAATCACCATCTAGATTTAAACCATTTCGTGGCTAAAGTAATACGAGTTAAGCAACATGAAAGAGTAAAATTACTTTCCAGTGGAAAGGAAAGGATTACCTTAGCTTATTGGGCATCTTATACTTCCATGGATCACCAAACCTACTCACCCATAGTGCATAATAATCATTTATTAAAACTAAGTTAGTAGGAAGGGATATGAATAATGAAAACCTCACAATGTCAATGTTGGCTTGTCGGGATGGTGAAAGTGCGTAGTTGATACCTGGGCCTCGCTAAGATTCAAGTCCTTTCAAGTAGTGTGATTGTGCTTATGGATGGGTTTCAGAACACCCACAATGCTTCATGCTAGGTGCAAGTCTTGGTCAACTTTGACGAAATAGATACCCCACATTTGCAGCATCAAAGCAAAAGTAAATCATTTGAATAGTGCTATGTTAAATTCAGAAGTATTAATCTCATCTTGATAAGAGAAAATTAGTTAAAAAAATATTGATACCCTTCCAATGTATACAAATATGAGAAAATACTTATAATAGTTTTAGGTATTTATAGAAAAATATATCATTATATAGTATAAATATATTGAGAGGACAAAAAAAAATGAGATTACTTTCATATTTTAGTCATATCGTTTTCAATGGTTGAGAAAAGTAGAGATTGGGTTAAGATGAAGGATTACTCTAACTTTTAGGTATGAGGAATTTCTCACAAACCTACCTAAATATATCAAAAGTGAGATAGCCATTAAGAAATTATATTATATATATAAATACTACTCACTAATAAATAATTTAATGATAAATAAAGAAAAGTAAAATTTTTAAAATACCAAAAATTTGGATATGGAAAATCTATACTACATAAAATAAAATAAAAAAGACAGCAACAAAGTCATAGCACTTGTATCCTTACTTTTACTTTTTCTTTCCTAAAATTATGATCTCACAAATATATTCAACTGCTGATATTATTATGCTATTCTTTGCTTCTACTATGAATAGGGTTGCTTTCCTCTTGGCTAGAAAAAAAAATATCAAATACGAAGTAAATTTCAAGAAAGTAAAGAGATTATAAAGATCACCATAAATATGACAAAAATTTGGAAGTATATATTTTCTCAAATAAAATAATTGTAGAGATATTTAAAAAAATTCTTATTAAATATGATCTGATTCATAAATATAACAAAAATTTGGAGGTATATATTTTTTCAAATAAAATAATTGTAGAGATATTTTAAAAAATTCTTATTAAATATTATTTCAAAATATAATTCCCAAATAATATTATTAGTTATATAGATAAAGTGATTTTAAATGAGTTTTAATTTTTTTTTGTTGTTGTAGTACTTTTAATAAAAAAAATAAAATAAAATATTTTAAAAATCGTAATATTTATTTGATTAAATGAGAAATTTGTAAATAAAAAAAAAAGTAAAAATAAATAATTAATAATATATACTTTGAATTTTTCCTTTATTTCGAATAATTTTATTTTACTAGATTTTTAACTTTAGTTTTTAGTTTTATTATTTATCTTTTTTCGCGACTTTTCTACGGTTTCTTTAAGATATTATTTTGTGATTTTTTTAACAACTTTTCTACATTGTCTTTAGCATCCTTTTTTCAACTTTTTTAGTATTTTTTTTTAGCATCTTCTTTAGTAGCTTTTACAAAAAAAAATTGGTATGTGGACAATAATTTTGGGTGGAAAGTTGAACCCTACATGGAAGAGAGCTTTAAAAGAGTATCTAGGTGTGACATTCAAGGATTAGTTTTTATTATACCTGAATTCCCAATTAAATTTGTGACTTTGAAAATTAAAGCAAAGCCTTAAAGGTGATACACTAACCAACTAAGTTAAAAGGATAGTGGTAGATGAAGCAAGAGAATGCAACTCCAATGACATAGAGAAGATAAAGAGGAATGAGGTAAGGATAAAACCCTTAAAAATAATCATGAACAACAAGGATTTTGAAGTATAGGTATAATTAGGTCAAGATGGTTGGAATGCACAGATTGTGAAGGATGTGTAAAAGTTCATTTAAGAGTGGAATTAAATAAGCATACTAGTGTTGGGTTGTTATACTCTTTGCAATGAAAGTCGAGTCGAGGTAGATCGACTAGCAGTGAAAGTTGAAGGTCAAAGTGTTTGACCGGGAAAATTTGAAGTTGAAGTAATTAACAACAAGTCGAAAAGGTCAACCAATAAGAGATCGACAAGCGGTCGTGTGGCAACCAACTGAAGACCAAATGAAGTTCGATCGGTAGTCGATTGGTAATCCGTTTGGAAGTTGACTATAACATAATCCCAAGATTCACGAGATTTGTAGCCAATGATATGTGTGGATCTGTAAACGTTTTTGGGTGCCTTTATTTATGGTTTTACCTATTGTAAATTCTATAAATAAGGCATGTTGTAATACTTTAAAAGCTAATCTTTAGATCGATATTTTAATTTAGTAATAATCTTCATGCTAATCTTTAGCAGTAAGTTGTTGGTCATGTAGACGTAAGTCGAATTGGATACAGGGTTGTTCTTGTGTAAATCAAGAAGGTATGATGTTGATTGTATATTAGGTGTAGACCAAGGTTAGGCATGTAACCTTTTATTATGAATGAATAAGACAACAAGAGAGCAAGATGCTCAAGGAATGTTGGTTTTCTCATTTGGGTTTCCAGCGTAAAATCTCGATGTACTGTGGGTTTGCTTTGTCATTTGATTTCTAGCTTAAATATTTCTTCCTCTCTTCTGTTAGGTTTAGTGTGGAAGTATAATTTCCTCACATGTGGTATCAGAGCTTGGCTTAACAACCTTGTATCTTAGTGATTAAGGGATTTTATCCCCTGTGATCTTGGGTCAGGATCACAATAGAGAAAGACTAAGTGGAAGAGATAAATATCTCCCCTCAAACA
>ML792208.1:101106-196190 GCA_009831015.1 Picea engelmannii
AAAGAGATCCAATTATATATTACAGAAGACAATAAGGATGCAGATGAAAGTATGGACTTTATCAGACGGAAGGAGCCGATTATATGCACTCTTACATAAAAGAAAGGATTAGGAGGGAGCTAATCCTATGATCCATTGAAGATGATGAAATGTATATATCCATGGTAGTAGCCATGAAATACAGTACGTGTTCAGCTCAACCACAGAAGAAGACCTTTTCGAAGAAAATCCTTAAAAGTATTCCTGGTTGTCCATCCAGGTCCATGATCCTATAATGAAAAGAAGAAGTGGAATATCTAGAACATGGAATCTCCATGAATCCAAGAGATAATGAAAAACATGAAGAAGAACATGAAGATTACAAGAAAGAAAGAAAAGCCAGAACAACCAGTCATTACATCAATAATCACAAGATTACCAAGCTTGATATGGAAGCAATCAAGCAAAAGAACTGAAACTTGTGATGAAGAACAATGTATGGAAGACTTATGAATGAAAGCATTACGAGATCCAGAACCAGAGATTCTCTCAGATGGAGGGAGAAGACTATGATGATTGATTGTTCCAATACACCAAACATATCACTGCATAAGTCATTATATCATCCGCAACATCCATGATTCGGAATTCTACATCAGACAAATGCAAAGAATGTTCTCCAGAGAAATTGAATAAAGAGCATATGAAGAGCAATCTCAAGACTTTGAGGCATACAAGAAAGAGACTCCTCTATGAAAATAAGAAGAAGACAACTTGGCGGAGAACCTCCAGTGCACAGCAGAAGCGTGGTGAAGATTTCCTATAACATCAAGATGACTACGTAGAAGCTCAGATCTCATGATGACATAAGAAGTGCCACATGGATATGTTCCAGTTCTCCAACTATGATATACTCTATTATTCAGATCTACATGAAGCCTTCACAATGTTCCAGACTACAGTGCAAGCATTACACTACCCATGATGAAGTCCAAAAAGAAGAAAATGATTTCTCCAATACATATCTCCACAGATGAGCTGATAAGCATACATTTTGGTAAAGCCTCTATCCAAGACGAAAGTAATTGCATACTCAAGCTAGAGCTCATGGAAATAACTCTATTAATCGGAAGGGAAGACTCTCCAAACTAGAAGAAGGTACGCAAACATTTATTTTTTTGATTGAAATAACTCTCTAGTTAGGAGGGAGCACTAAAAATATTATTTATCTTTATAATTGAAAATTAGTCCAGATTGGATGGATGCTTTCCTATTCGGAAAGTGGATTGAGATTTCTGATGGACAGTGACTTCCCATTGTAGTTAACATGGGAGGCAGATTGATTGTTGATGTATCATAGACAATGACTTCCCATTATAGGGAGTGGTCTAGGACAGTCATTCTTCTTGGCAGTCACTCTGAGTAGTGGTCAAGTAGAATGGTCCGCCTCGTCGGGCAGTCATTCTTTCGAAGTTCACAGTTGTGAGAAGTTTTGAAGAATCGTCCATTTTGGAGGTTGATGCAGGACAAACATTCCTCGAGGGCAGACTCATTCTCTCCAGGTTACACTTTGTTTAGTGTCGGAGGAATGGCCCAGGGTGGGGAATGGTCCGGACAGTTATTCCTCAAGGGTAGACTCATTCTCTCCAGGTTACACTTTGTTTAGTGTCAGAAGAATGGCCCAGGGTGGGGAATAGTCCAGGACAATCATTCCTTAGGGTAGACTCATTCCCTCCAGGTTACACTTTGTTTAGTGTCAGAGGAATGGCCCAGGGTAAGGAATGGTCCAAACATTTCTCGAGGGCAGACTCATTCTCTCTAGGTTACACTTTGTTTAGTGTTGGAGGAATGGCCCAGGGTGAGAAATGGTCCAGGCTCAGAAATCAGAAATAATCTTTCTTCCTTGTTTGTGAAGAATAGGGCAGATAGCCCATTGCTGATGAGGACAAACATTCCTTTCAGATCTCACAAACGTGAGTGAAAGATCTTCCCAGAGGATTCAGTTTATCTTTAACAGTATTTTCTATGCAGGATGACATCAGATGATTGTTATGGACAGTAGAGATATACTACTGTGGTGGATATGTTCCACTGTTCGTGAGGCAGATATTCTTTCAGAGCTCACATATGTGAGTGAAAGAGTAGTCCAGATAATTCAATCTATATCATAACATTGTTTCTATACAGATGAAGACTACTGTGGTGGCAAACATTCTTTCAGATCGCATAGACGTAAGTGAAATATTGGCCTAGATGATTCAGTTTTTATCATAACATTGTTTCTATGCAGGATGCTCTCAGATGTTTGTTATGAAGACTATATGATAGTAGATGAGGACTACTGTGGTGAATATGTTTCACTGCTCGCAACCATACGTTGTTGATCAAGTACTTGTATGTTACTTGATGTGGTAGTAAACCACTGGACTGTAGTTATGTACTACTATGAATAGACATAGGTGTGTTCTATCCTTGTTCTAATTGCCTTGAAGACTATCAATAGTTTATTGGAGACAATGATCATTCAGATGAATGATGAACAAAGATTTTCTAGACGGAAAACAGTTCAGAGCTTTTACTCCTCTTGTATCACTCTATGGTGAGAGTGACTTATCCAACATCATACCTAACTACTCAGATGAAGTATGGTTTCGAGAGATTATGCAGCTGATGATGATGGTGATGCTCATGATCTAGTCATGAAATAGTCTAGATGACTATATTGATGCTATCAGGTAAATGGTATATTTTGTGCTCAAGTCCATTACCTGTAAATACCTCTCTAGCTAGGAGGGAGTGTTAATATTATGGTAGTTGCGGGAGGTATTTACCTCCATGTGTGAACCTGACAAGAATAGAAGACTCCGGGAAGCAAGAGAAACCCTAATGAGTTGGATAATAACCCTAGAATCCTTGTCGGCTCAAGAAGATAATTTATATTAGGCTATTAGCCTCCAAGAGAAGAAGTCGGCCATAAATTATAATAATATACTAAACATACACTTATCCAGAAGGAGAAGTCGGCCCCAACAAAACTGGCAGAACCACTATAAATACAGGGCGCCAATTCTCATTTGTCACATCTCAAAATTGCAGTTTCCCAGTTGATGTGCACTGCAGTTGCATTTTGGTGCGCAGGTTTGGAGGAGGGTTGCAGGTGCAGGTGCAACAACAGCTAGTTTCAGTATTGGCTTGAATATCTCTTAGCTAGGGTTTGGAACATCTAATCAGTCTTTTGTGATGAACTATCCTTGGGGATTGATGCACTACTCTTTGTTTGGCTATCTAGCCTAGGGTTTGCTTCCGGAGGAATTCTCAGTCAAGGTTAAGGTGCTCGGAGGGAGACTTCGGCCTATGGTTGGGTGACGAAGGTATCGTCAATGGTAAAACGAGCACACCATATTCTATATTCTAACAGGTAGGGATGGAGAAGAGAGGAAAAGAGCACCTTATTATCCCATTTGATGTTGATCCCAAGCTCCAATCTGTCGAAGAGGTATTGGTCTCCTGATGGAACCAACCTGCAAGAAAGACACGGAACAAGTGTTGCTACAAAGGTAGTTATCTCATTAAAAGCATGTGCATGTTAGAGATCAGATTCAAATTAACTATATAGATAAACATACAATGAATACCATAAATGAGGGAAAACAAACTCTTTTATTATCAAAAAGTGGAAAATGTAAGTTACAACCTTGTCCATCCTTTAGGCACTGTCTTGAATCCAACTATCTGGGTTCCCCAGGAATCCTCGAGCATCAACTCAACCAAATAAAACTTCCTTCAATGACTTAGATAGAGATAAGGAGACACTCTATAGTCATATAAACTAAGAAAGAAGTGTTGGAAAGAGAGTTTCCAAACCATAGGGGATGTTTCTTAGAGAATTATAGGGAAGGGATGCTTGTTAGATATTGGCAACATAACTTTGCATGAAAAGACTTGACCTCTCCTTAGCCCTCAATGATTGTTTTATATTATCCCAAAGAAGTTTGGGGAGTTGGATTCCATTGAGTACAGGAAAGGGTCGTTGGGAAACGAATCCAACCGAAAAAACCCGCCTGAAAACAAGAGATTATTTTATTTTTCACAAATTTTGAGGGCATCCACAGGTTGTAATGTGGTAAAGCACAGATGTAGGCGAGTTTCACTAGAGAAACATGCGGATATGATCTTAGGGCACTTTTTTTAAGTAATTTTGAGAGGTTCTTTGGGGGAAAAGTCTAGTAAGCAGTAGGAAAGGGTTAGACCATGGCACAAAAGCATAGGTGTGGCATTTTGTGCTATAACACTGAGTTAAACCCTTGATCCAGTAAGAATCATAAGTCAGATATCTTTAAATTTTTGCTTAAAGAATGACAAGTAGCTAGAGAATAGAGATCAAAAAATACGATGGCCGAAATTTTGAGCTTTGGAAGCTTAAAATTTAAGATCTCCTTGTAACTCGAGAACAATGGGCAGTAGTTTGTCCAGGTACCATTCTGACAAGTATGTCGAGGGAAGAATGGGAGAAGCTTGAGAGAAGGGAAAGGATTATGATTAGACTGTGTCTTGCAGATTTGGTGTTGTTGAATCTCTCAAGTGAAGACTCGGCCAAGAAATTGTGGGACAAGTTGAGAAGCTTGTACCAGTCGAAATCCATGGTAAATAAGTTGTCCCTTAGAAAGAAATTTTATCTTCTGAGGATGAGTGAGGGTGGTTTGGTAACTGAGCATTTAAATTTGTTTAATACCATAATAAGCAAGTTATCTTATGTGGATATTAAAATCACCGAGGAGGATAAATGTATTAGCCTATTTTTTTCTTTGTTGGACTCCTAGGATAACTTATTAGTGGATATAGGGAATAATTCAACCACATTAGCGCTAGAAGATGTGGTTTCATATCTACTGTCAGAAGAAATGAGAAGGAAGAACATGGAAGGATCAACTAAAGATGATTTAATGGTGAGAAATCGACCATCTGATAGATATAAAGGAAAATTATCTAGTAGAAAGTCTAAGTCAAAGGGTATATCTAAACCCCCTATTCACTCGATGAGAAGATGTTGGGAATGAGGTAAAGTTGGGCATTATAAAAGGGACCGCAATTCGAAGGAAATGGAAGTTAGTACATTATCCAATGAGAAGTAGTTGACTGAGAGAAATACTACTCTAGATAAAGGAGGCGATGTGTGTCTAGGTCGACCAGTACATAGTCGAATCAAGATGTTTGGTTGATCAACTTAGGAGAATCTTATCATATGACACCACATAGAGAATGGTTATGCGAATATGAATGATATGAAGGAGGAGATGTGTTCTTGGGGGATTACTCGACAACGAGAATTGTTGGACGGGGAAGAGTCTGACTAATACTGCAATATGGGAGGAGTAGAACCTTTCCAGGTGTGATACATAATCCAGGTTTGGAAAGAAACCTAATATTTGTCAGCAAGATGAGTGATGCAAAAGTGCACACTCTATTTCATAAGGATACATGAAAAATGGTCAGAGGTGCAATGGTCTTAATGAAAGGAGTTCATATTGGAACCATATACCAGTTATTAGGGATTTTCGACTCGACGAGTCTTCGTCAAGTTGACCCGACCATGCTATGGAACGAGAGGATGGGACACAATGGAGAAAAGGGGCTTCAAGCTATGCATAACAAAGGTATGGTCAAATATTTTATTGAATGTAATTTAGAAGTCGACTATTGTGAATATTGTATATATGGAAAACAAATTCAAGTGAGGTTACCATCTAGACTGACAAAGGCAAAGGGGATTCTAGAAATGGTTCATAGTTATTTGTTTGGCCTTGTTTCAGTGCCTTCACTTGGTGGATCCTTGTATTATTTCTGCTTCGTAGATAATTTTTCTAGGAAGACATGGATATATTTCTTGAGGAATAAATCACAGGTTTTCAAGAAATTCAAAGAGTTAAGTCTCTTGTGGAAAACTAGACAGATAAGAAGATTAAGGTGATGAGAACTAACAATCGTGGTGAATCATGTGGAAAGGATTTTGAGTAGTTCTGCAAGTAGTGTGGCATAACACACCATGTACCCAGAGAAAAATGGAGTAACCTATTGGTCCCTTCACTTTTGGATTATAAGTTGTGCAAGAAAGACTACAGTCCCAGTTTTGGATTAGCACGAGTTGTGGAAGATGCAAAAGAAGTTGGACAACAAAGCAAGGAAAAGTAACATAAATAATTTGTGAAAAGGACAACGCAATGCCAGCAAGGCAAAAGCAGTTGCAATAGAACAAGAAAGCATGTGAGCTCAAAGCCAGAAGACCTTATTTAGCTTATATATAGGGATGAATACGACTGTAAAAGGGTTGTTACAATTGCTTTTGTTGTTGTTGCCGTGATTGTAAAGGGTTCTTCCCTTGATGTTCTTTCGGGTTTTTGTTCTTCTTCTTGTTGTTAGTATTACTAGGTTGGGTTTGAGTTTTGTAAATGTAATATGCACACCATTTTGGGAAATAGAGCTCTGTCACATGGGTCCAGAGCCAGGAGTCTGTAACAGAGCATCACTTTTGTATCTTTGAGGTTGTATCTAATAAATATCTGATGATAATATATGAAGAAGGATCCAAAATTGAAAAACAAGTTGCGTCATTCTGTGTTTATACTTCTGCATTGTATATTTACAGTATTTATTTATGCTTCATAAGTTACATATGAGGTGTCCGTTTATGAATGATTTACGCAACCTAAGTAGCTTTAGTTCTTGCGTGTATGAGTTCATATATGTTCTATAGTTAGTTTGTCCTGCACAAGATCATGATGAATCTTGAAGGTTATGTGAACCCACCTGATTATTCTCCTTGCCCTTCCCTAGCCTTTGGTCTTGGTTTCACTTCGGGTGAGACTTATTCTCTTTGGAGGAGATCAAAATTCCAGTGCTCTAGACTACACAGTACCTTTTTTTGGTAACCTGAGAAGGACCCTGGTCTGATCAATTATGCGCCAACAAAATGGTTGTGTTGTTGGGACCTGCATTAAAAGGGAACCTTTAGGGAGGATGCTTCCGCGGATTCACAGATCTAATATTAACCAATGGTGGGAGAGAAATTGTGATGCCTTCATATGGAAAGAAGCAGAGCTAAGAAGAAAATCTGTGAAAGATACTCGGGAGTAAGTATTTTACTCAGAAATATCGAGCAACCAGTATGAGATATTCTGGGTTAAGTTCCCGAAAGAACTTTTCCACTAGATAGATAGGCTCCAAGAACGATTCAAGAGGACATGTACTTGGGATACAAAAAATATTGCAGCACTTCATCGGTTGTATTGTCTAGTCACGCAAGTGATTGATTTATGGATCAACACCACATTAGAAGGATACATTATTGAGTTTGCAGATGAGAACCACCAATATTTTTCACGAGCAGAAGTAGATTTCAAGAAAGACGCAAGGGGAATACTATTGAGAGAAATCCCCATGTGGATTAAAGTTTTCTTGATGGAAGAGGGGATGTTGATTATGTCCCCGAATGAGATGGCAGCGTAAACACCCTTGCTTGGGGTAGGGCGAGTTTGGGGTGGATTCATTTCCTGAGAGAAGGGAAAGGGGTCTTTGACAAATAGGAGAAATGAAAAGAAATGGAATCAAGAGATGAGAGAGATCTGAAGAGAGACACCATAGTTGAGAAGTGCTAACACAACAAGATAAAGAAAGAAGCAAAACATGCTGAGAAGTTGCAGAAAGAAGTTGGACCAAGAGAAGTAGAAGAAAGACAAATGGAAGAGTTGTGGAAGATGAGAAGACAAGAAATATTAGTCAGTCATGGATTAAGTGAGAGAGAAGCACAGAGAGAAAGAAGTCCCCATGAGGGTGGACAAGAAGGAGAAGGTGTAGAAGCAAGGGAGAAGGAAGTCGGCATGGATATTGAAGAGGAAAGAGAAGATTCATCCCCCGATGCCAGGAAAGATCAAGAATCTAGCTAAAGAGACCGCTCTAGAGGAAGAGAACGAGACCCCCCAGATCGAAGAAACATGCCCCAAAGCCAGTGGCTCCAACCCCAAATCACCCATACCCCAAGTGTCTTCTATACAAGTGGTAAATACAATACTACCCTCTTATGCTAATTCTATTTCAGTACTGGTAGTTATTCAGTAACAACTAGGAAGTGCGAGTACAGGGAGGATATTGGGATCCCCTAGTAGTTCGCAAGCAAGACCATTAGGTTTTATTTTTATAGGAGAAGCAAGATCAACAATGGTTGTTCATGCGCGAGGTTCGATTTCTCGATACCCATAATTTTGGGGTAAGGGAGACGAAGATGTTGAGCAACATTGGTTCTTGTGTGAAGCAATATGGAGGTCCAGAGGGACTCTGGATGTGAATAAGTTGGTTGAGTTCCAGACTACCTTGAGAGGTCATGATCTCAAATGGTACATGAATTTTATTGAGACAGAAGTGTTAGGAATGCAAGGTCAAGTGTTCACACTTTCCCAGGTACGAACAAGGTTCATAGCGGAGTTTAACCTACCTCAGTCAGAACAACAAGCTCTGTCTGAGTTGTGCTAGATTCAGCAAATGGAAGGTGAATTAGCTTGGGAACCCAACCAAAAGTTTAAAGATTTTATAGGGAGGTTATCACATTCAATTCATGAAGAACACCAAAGAGAGTGGTATATTCAGGGATTTCTACCTCTAACACAAATTCTGTTAACGCAACAACGGATAGCCACTTAGACAGATGCCTTGGAACAATCAATGAAGATTGAAGCCATGGAAGGATATCCACGGAGCCTGAGAGTGACCAGACCCCCAGCAGATGGAAATTTGGCGCAAATATAAGGGAAAATATCAGCGCTTACAGAAAATATTCAAGAATTAACGATACCTAGACCAGAAAGACCGCAGGTCTGGTGTACTAGATGTTACACATAATAACATATGGTAACCGAATTTCCACAAACGAGGGGAATGGGACCTCCTCATAATCCTATGGGACCCTCACCATGACCCACGCGAGGATGTGTGCAAGTATATGTGAATTTACCATTCCATAATACCACCCCATATCATGCTTTTCCAGGGAGCCAAGCAACACCAACAATTGAGTATTGTGATATTTTTCGAATCCATGGGCATGGGCCGAGACAGTGTCACATTATTCAAAAGTATTCAACAGTACCAAATATTTTACATTGTGAGTTTTGCGCATCTACCACACATACTACCAATTAGTGTATAGCGTTGGATGCACTTGCGGATAGGTTGGATCGATCAACATTCAGGGTGAATGAAACGCCTCATGAACTGGGAAGAGGTCGAGGAGGTGGATCCGGAGGAGAATTCGGAGGAGGAAGAACCGGGGGAAGAGGACCAAGTAGATGTTACAACTATGATGAGCAAGGCCACATGGCTAGAGACTGTCCTCATCTGAGGTGGCCATGGTGCTCTCACTGCAGAACCAATGGGCACGCAACTGAAGACTGCCCAGAACTAATTGCAAAATGGGAAGATCAAGTACGTCAACGAGGAACTAACCTCATATCATCACTCGAGGAGGCGCAAAGACTGGAGCTGATGCTGATAATTTACCTCAGATCCAGAAGTCAACACCTAAAGAAGACAAGTATGATCCTCTAAAATAGAAATTGTTCTTTAAAGATGCCATAGAAGTATTTCAGAATATCCCTAGCCATGAGATGCAAGAGAAACCCTCACAGCCTATTGTTTACCCTAATATTGTGCAAGTCCTTTCTTCACCCCCTACACCCAAAAACCATGTAGCCTCGATGAGACAACCTGAGCAACCACAAAATGTAATTGATCTTTGGTTTCAGTTATTTTATGATATTATTGGGAATGACCAGTTAACAGAAAAGTTGTGCAATGCACTTTACCTAGTTCTAGGGAATGAAGAACCTACAGAAGCAAGAATAAGGACTAATATTCCTAAGAAGAGTACTCAGAGAGTGCAAAGAAGGAAAGTATGAACTGGGAAAGAGTTTAGACTAGTAGTCTAGTTAGACAAATTTGAAATTAAGGATGTTATATTAGATCTAGGATCTGATGTGAACATACTGCCTAATAAGACTTGGGAAGCCTTAGGAAAACCACAGTTGACATATTCCCCAAACCGGCTAAGAATGGCCAACCAATATTTTATTTTCCCAATAGGAAGACTGGAGAATGTGGAAATAGATGTTGCAGGAGTGAAGACTGTAACTGATTTTGAGGTGATTGAGATAATGGGGGATAAGGACCCTTATCCTTCCCTACTTGGTATTGATTCTTCATATGATAACTATTCAGTGATCGACCTAAAGAAAGACACTATGACATTTGAGGAAGATGGAATCAAGGTAGTTCAGCCTTTGGATCCATATGTAGGCCCTAGATATATGGAGCTAATGGATAACAATATGGAGGGAGAAGACTTGGATCAATTGTACATTGTAACAATAAGAACAAGAGAAGATTATATAAATCCTATTGTTGATGGATCGGTAAGTTGGAGGAGTATACAATCAACGGATGAAGATTTAGAACTGGCATTTGACAGGTTGCAACAAGGCTCATATGAAATATTCTCAAGGAGATGCGCAATTGTCAAGGAAACTAGAGGGGTCGGAACCGAGGTCAAAGAACACCGAGTATATGATGGTACCTCAGGACTTGATATTTTTCTGCTCAACATGGAAGAAAAGGTAGTAGAGGATCAAAGGATCTCAGTACTGGATTTATCCCTCCTGGACACCCCTACCAGATGGTGGGCTAATCACAAATCCTTACTCAAAAAATGGGACGATGTGAAGCACGCTGTAAAATATAGGTTTCAATATAAGGAATCAGAGATGCAAACGGATTTCCAAGTTGCGCAATTGTTCAATGGAGAGTCTGATCCTAAAGCACATATTGAACAGTGCGTGACACGGTGGAAAGTTGCGGAAATACCCTCTCACTTTTGGGTTCAAGTATTTCTCCACTCACTAGGTCCAATCCTAAAAGCTTGGTTCATGCATGAAGAAACCAGAAGAAAAAACAACGACTGCAAACATTGGCAGATCACTGCTATAGTGGGAAAACCCCCCTACGGACTACACTAGGGTTCTAAAGTGCAGGCAGAGCTAACCGTCTAAAGTCTCCTACTTTTAACAACTATCCCAACAGTACCCCACAATCATACATAAGATGCAAAGTATAGGGATCTGGTAGGCTTATCTTAAACCCCACGTCTGATGTTGATCCCTTTGCGCTCCATTGTTTCCCGACTGCAGATCTCCTCCCAAGGCCAATCTGTATTCACCGAAATACAAACAAGAAACTATGAGCATGCATTCTATATATTGATTAATGGGTTAGATATCATAACAAAATATAAATAAAATCATAAATATTGAAGATATCATTTGGAGGGATGGAAAAAGTACTTATTTATATTAATCTCACATAGTAGCTTACAATATGAGACCGGCCACTGCTCCTTGAACTCGGTCCTGGGCTCCTCTTCACCAAGCTCCAATTGCTTCCACATAACTTTCTCCTCTTCAGTTCTCTCTAGAGAAATGGAAAGGGTTTGTAATGGAGGAAAAAGGGTCGGAATAAGGAATTCTGGCTCAAACTCACAATGTAATGGAAAATAATTGGGGCAAGGGGGGAATACTGAATTGGGCAGATTTTCTTTTCTCTCATGCTTCTTGTAGGAATGGGACCCCAACACCTTCTTTTATATGCCAAAAATATAGTTATTCGGTTGGGTGACCGACTATGGGTGGTCAATTGGTTAGGAAACTACCCAAAATCCCGTACCCCCTTGCAACTTTATTTTTTGCAATTTTTGTGAGTATACCCGGGCTGTAATGGTGCAACTAGCATTTTTAGAAGAGTTATTTAGTGATGGATTTGGAAAAAATAGCAAGTAAGATGGCCTATTGCCAGGTATGCATGTATGGTGAAATTTAGGGTTATAACAGATGCCCCCTAATGTGTGAGGTTAGAAGAGCATCTGATGGTTGAAATACATTACAAATATTCACCAACGTACGAAGTGAGTGAGCCCAGGGACCAGAGTTCGGGAGGTTCCATATGCAAAATAATAATTGTCTCATTGAGGCGGGCATACCCAAGCACGAGATAAAATAAAATCATAGCTACCAATCAAATACACTACAGATCCATGTCATACAACTATATAAAGTGTAGCCTCGAGAAATACACAGCGGATCTACATCTCAAAATCAAAAGATATACATGTCTAGTATCCATATTCAAGAAGCCAATGATGCTTGATGGCTGGAGATGAGGCCTTCAGAGCTCGAGCAACAACTACAAGATATTCAAAACTTGGGTAGGAGTGTAATATGAGTGTACGACTTCACTACCCAGAGGTCTTCGACAGCTAGTCGGGAACAGACAAGAGGATCTTGGTGATCAGGCAGAGAACTTCATTGATTTCGAACAAGGACTTGATTGGACTTTTGGAATGGTCGGGAATTAGGACAAGAGACAAACTGTAGAAGGGCCGACTCAAACTGGGCAAAACTTCCCTTGGACAATAGCACGACAAATGATGAGACTCAGGCAACATGGCATTAACATAAGTTTATGATGTAGGAGGCAACACAAACTCTCCATATGTTTGGAAGAATAACCAAATGGAGGAGGACACAGCTCTATGTAGTGAGAAAAACTTCCTAAGGTCATATTAAATCCTAGAGCTTGATGAACAAATGGAAGGATGTGCTTTCTCCAAGGGTGACTCATTGTGCTGCCAACAAAAGAAAATACTTTTCCCTTCCTCTTTTTGGGGTATATTTGATTTTTTTGTGTCTTTTTCAATAACTATGAAAAACTTGAAAAATAATAAAAGAATGCTACGTTACAAACGAGGAAAAAGTGTCGCAATCATACTAGTTCCAAGCGCAAGGAACACACTAATGCTCAGAGCAAGGAGACATATGCAGGAAAAGGACACTCGAGAAAATTCCTCCATGGGTCAAGGTGTCAAGACGCAAAGGCAAAGTGCTACAAGGCTTGCATTATAAGGCATGCTTCAGATGGTTCAGTTGAGAGCAACATGAAGTCGACATTAGACCAAAAACACATGGATGCAAATGTGATTAATAAGACACAATGATAATGTCCTTCGATGTAATTTTAACGAGCCTAGAGAAGGTAAGATCGACGGTTTTTCACTTTTAGAGAGTCTAAAAAAGCATAAAAGAAGACTCCATTGGGGTACCTTTTTCGAAAGTAGTCTAGTCGGTTTGAAAAAAGGGGTAAAATAGCACCGAAAATATGTCTATTCAAAACCATTTTAATGATTGTGAAAAAGGTAAGATCACTCGACAATATTTTCAATTTTAAGGAGTCTGAAAAGAGCTTAGCTATGGAATTAGTGTCTTTTTCTAGATTTAGTCTCCCTAGCTCGAAAAAGTGAAATTTACTGAGCAGAACTCTCCCGACGAGACGAATCTCTCGAGGTGTACCTTTTTCCTCTTTAATTAATAGGCCAGAAAAAGGGGTAAACTCATGCCAGTAGATGTTTTTTTGAACCAATTAACAAGTGTGAAGAAACAAGGTCACTCGACGATATTTTCATTTTTAAGGAGTCTGAAAAGAGATTAACTATGGACTCCATAAGGGATTTTCTTCTGGACCAATTTAACGAGTGTTAAGAAATAAGGTCACACATCCATCTTTTCAATTTTAGGGAGTCTGGAAAGAGCTTAACTATGAACTCCATGGGGGTTTCTTTTTCATAAATTTAGTCCCTCGGGCCCGAAAAAGTGTTAAACTTATACCTGAGAATACTCTTATGGCGAACCGAAGTTCCTAGAGTATACCTTTGTTCATATGATTGACCGTCCAGACTGAAAAAGGGGTAAACTACCATTGGACAGACGTGCCTTCAAGTTTTAGTTTGGGGAGCATGAAGGGAAACAAGATCGCTCGACAATATTTTCATGTTTAACGAGTCTGAAAAGGGCTTAAAGAAGACTCATCATTGTTTGGGAGTCTCGAGGGTGAGCTCAAGAGTGACGATGAATCATGCAAATGAGGCCCAAACTCGTAATCAGGACAAGACTAACAAGGACTCCTGAGCCTAAGGTCATTAACAACGACATGGATGCCAAAAACAATGAGGATCTAACTAGGGCATACATGTAGAGGCAGGATCTACCACTAAATTATGGCTCTTCTAAAGAAATAATGAGGGTTCCGTGTTGCAACTTGGTGGGATCGATCCTATGGCAAAGCGAAAAAGACAATGAGATGCAGAAAGTGGAGGTGAAATCCTAACTTAGATGCAAAAAGTTGGAAAAATGACTTTTCACCAAAGGACCTTTAAAAATGACCCAACTCTCAAAAAGTTTCCCAAGACCAAAAGTGAAGTGTATCATAACATCCCGTAAGAAAATCAAGAACCATGCTAAACGATTTTTAATCGAGAAAAAACGACAAAAGGGCACAAAAAAAGACAAAAAGGGACCAAAAAGTCTATAAATAGAAGTTGGCAGCTCATTATCACCATTGTAAATTGAGAATTAACCAAAAAGTCAAAAACACCCCTTTTCTAAAAAATATGATTCCAGGAGCTTCAGAGGACGAAACGAACTTCCGCTCGGACCAAGTAAGTACAAACTAGCTCCTCTTGCATTTCCATACTTTCTTTTTTCTTTGATTTTAGTTTTTGGGAGGGTACGCACCTCTAAAAAAGGTTTTCCCTACATGTACGCGAGCTATCTCAAGACAACCCACATATGCTCACGTGCAAAAAACAGTATGCCCGCGTTCATACGTGATTATGTCCAACACAGCCCGCGTGTACCCTCAAAGATGTGGAAAATTTAAAAAATGCAAGATTTAATCCTCCATGAACTTGTCATTTTGTAGGATGTATGTCCACTGGAGAGAGAGGGAGCATGAGGACGTGGATATTTTAGTCGATGAGGACCTCGCAGCTATGGCCGCATTGAGATAATGTTGTTTGTGGAAGTTCTTTCGGTGTCTGTTTATGAGGGCACAACCCAGGCTGTTGAACGCTTTGCTAGATTACTAGCATCCTGATGTAGAGGCATTTTAATATGATCGAGGGGCAGTTGTTGACTCCAACGAATTAAGACATTTACTTCCTGACTGGTCTCTTGAGGAGAGGTGATCCAGTCAACTTATGTACCTTTCCCCTCGGGCCTCACAACATTGAGGAGTTGATTGGACTCCATTGTGAGGTTGATACTGAGAAAGTAGGTTCTCATGTGTCGATAAACAATATAAGTAATCTATCACTGAAAGTGATAGTTCTACTCATTGGGCAGATTACTGGATCCGCAACTTTACATCAGGACTCTCGGGCGCACATGCATTGTGCAATGTAGTACTTAAATGCACGGATTTTTTATTGGAGTACAACCATGCTAGACTACATGAAGAGACAACTCATTGAGTGTCACGAGCGAGAAACCAAAAACTTCAGGTTTGGGACCATTATGTGCTCTTCCTTCTTCGAGAGGGTACCCAGTCTTAGTCCACGAGAGGCAGTGTGAGGGCATGAGGCCTCCCTCCCAGCATTATGTAGGTGGGTGGAATTGCTGCCATGACAGGGGGCAGAAAGACCATAAAGACCTTTGATGATAAGTTTTTTGACTGGTGGGCACGATAGATTCCGACAATAGAGGATTACCCCTATGCCTGGATCAACTTTTCTAGGGATTCGAACATGCCCGTGCCTCCTGGAGGTGATCGAGGAGAGATATGTACATTTGTTTTTTAAAGTTATTTAATTTTTAATTCTTTTTATATATATCATTTTTATATGTACCAGAGTATTTGACAACTATGTATATGTTATGTATAGATGTGGGACCAGTGCGTCCAACAAACTTCGCGAGGACTAGGTGGCATCCTTGACCAGAGGTAGGACCAGCCACATCTGTCAGACTAGCAACAACAGTAGGGGGACCTCCAGCTGGAGAGGCTGAGAGAGTATTGAGATGGGTGGAGTGGAACCTCACTGCACTCACTCGTACAGTTCCTATGGCATAGATCAAGGATCTCCCACCTTCGATGCAACCTCACGTAGTTGGGGTACCACAGACCAGGGTCCAACTCTTCCAACGTTTGGCCAACGTTGTTGTTCACTACATAAGGGCCAACAAGCCCCACCCTTAGCTAGGCTGGATTACTTACGTGTCGAGGGCACCTTTTGTATATTTTTTAGGGCATAAGCCATGTGACTCTTACTGGACATATATTTTTGAGGCGCTTGCACCCACCTATGTACTCTGATATTTTCGATATATATATGTGTATTTACATCTTTTTACATCTTATGGATAGCATTTATTTACAAATGTTTTTACATGTGTGTGTGTGTGTTTTTTCTTACATGTGTGAAATATGCCAATCTAATACATGATTAGCCAAAGTACTTGTGATTTGATTCAATCTCCTAGGAACATGGATACACGTAATGTTATCAAAACTTCATTCTAAGAGACATACCCTAAGGAATTGTCGGTGCAGAGTAGGATCATAAACATGGTAAACCCCATTTAACTAGGACACAACCAACTGAGCATCTAAGTAGACACGGAGATGAGAGATACCATGCGACAAAGCGTCACTAAGAAACTCTAAGACTGCACTGTATTCGGCAACATTGTTTGTGGCGTTACCTAAACAGACACCTCCTGAAGATAGAAACTGGCCCTGAGGTGTAAAAATCACCCAAGCTGCAGAAGCAAGCCTCCAAGTGTGTCTGCTAACGTCGTCCACAAACCCCACGAACACCTTTGATTCACTTGACATCTACCACAGTGAAAAAGATGACAGAAAAAACGACACGTCCATAAAACAAAAAGACAAAACCTAACTGTATAAAAACTATACATATGTACAAGAAGTCACCCAAGGCGACCCACCTACGAGTAATACTTCTTGAGGTAGAGCCCATTTCTAGGCTCCGCCAAAGAATTTCCCTCAATTTCCACCAGACGATAAGCACCCTTATTTAGAACCTCCTTCACAATGAAAGGTCTGAACCACATGGGTTTGAACTTGCCTGCCCCCAGGGGATCCTTATCTTGGTCATAGACTAGGACAAGGTCACCTTCGGAGAAAATCTGAGGATGAACAAACTGATCATACTAACACTTGAATTTTTGTTTGTGAGCCTCGTTGGCCAAGGATGAATCTCGACGCTTCTCATTGAGTTGCTCAAGATATAATAAACGCTCTTCAAGCGGTGAAGTTTCTGGCAATAAATGTACTGCCAACTTTAAATACAGGATCTGACACTCTATACGCAAGATTGCTTCCAACCCGTAAACGAGTTGAAAAGGTGAGAAACCAATTGCAGTCTTAACAGACATTCGGTAGGCCCATAATGCCGAGTACAACATCAAATGCCAATTTGACTTGGCTAAATTGATCGTTCGTTGCAAAATAGTCTTAAGAGATTTATTCACAGCTTCCACCTGACCATTCTCTTGTGGGTAGTAGGGTGACGAATGTTCTTGCCTCAACCCAAGATTTGATGTTAACTCATACATCATTTTATTCTGAAAGTGTCTGCCATGGTCAGTGACAATCTCCCTCGGGACACCGAACCTTGCTATAATCTAGTTAAACAAAAAGAGAGTTGTTGTCTCACCATCATCTTTTAACATTGGCATAGCCTTGACCCACTTTGTGAAGTAGTCTACTGCTACGATGATATAACGGTTCCCCTTGCTGAAGGGGGCTTGCATGTAGTGTAATCAATCCCCCACTTGGTGAAGGGACCAACTATGATGATGAGAAACATAGGAGCGGGGTGTGCCCTCATCTTCTGAGAGAAGATCTGACACGGGTGGAACTTCTTGACCGATTCAACACAATATTTGATTATTGTCGACCAAAAGTAACCGGCTCATAGAATCCTCTGGGTTGTTTCCAACCCAGACAGATGACTGCCACATGCTCCAGTGTGGCAATCGTTAAGCACGATTTCCGCTTCTTCATGAGTGAGACATCAGCGAAGGATACAATATACACCTCGACGATACAAAGTGTCCTCAAGTATGAGATAGTTCTTGGCCTGATGGCGTATACGACGACTCTCATCACGCGAAGCAAAGGTGGGGCACTTCAAAGTATGGATATAGACTAGTATATCTCCATACCAGGGGTCCGAAGAAGCGATCAAAAACATGTCTCCTTTAATAGGTGACTCTTAAGGTATCACATCACTTGACTCGACCAGAAGTTCTGAAATGAGTTCCGCAAGACCAACGACTTTTTGGATTTTTCCGAAACAAAATCTAAGTCAAATTCCTGGAGGATAACTATACATCTACTGATCTTTCCTTCGATTACACATTCTGTCAACACGTATTGAAACGGATTCACAATGACAATGACGATGGTCTTGCGAAATAAGATGTAATGATGGAACCGTTGGACAACATGAACTGTTGCCAATGCAAGTTTTTCAATGTGAGAATAATTTAGTTCTGGTCCAACCAGGCCTCGGCTTAGGTAATAAATTATGTGTTCTTCAAGCAAATCATCCTCCTGAACTACGACCATACCGATGGTCGACTCCGTAGTAGCCAAGTACAATAATAAATATTTATTATAATTGGGTGGTTGAAGCAGAGGGGCAGGCGTGAGGGTACGTTTCAATGCTTCGAAAGAGCGTTGAGTGGCTTCGTCCCAATGAAAAAGAACGTCCTTCTTTAGTAAACGCATGAAACCCTTTTTTATCTCGGCATAGTTTGCGATGAAACGCCGTAAAAATTTCGCTTTTCCCTGTAAACTATGAAGCTAAGGGACTGTGCATGGGGAGGGAACTGAACTATCGCCTCAAGCTTTAGAGGATCGACCATCATCCCTGTTATCAAAACTATGAAACCTAGAAAACGACCCGACATCACGCAAAAACTACATTTGTTCATATTCAAGCGAATCCAGTGGTAGCAACATCGCTCAAAGATAAGTCGGAGGTGTGTGGGATGATCAACTATCTTACGAGATTGTGATGCTAAATCATCAAGATAAGCCTCGACTATGTGTTTGAGATCATGGAAAGAAAAAGACATGACCCGCTAAAAGGTAGCTCCAACATTTTTTAGACCAAAAGGCATCTTCTGATGAGCAAATGTGCCCCACGGACAAATGAAAGTGGTTTTGTGTTGGTCTTTGCGTTTGATTTGTATCTCGTTGTATCCCGAAAAACCATCCATGAAATAAAAGACCTCGCAGCTTGTGCATTCAACAACTATCTCGTCAATAAATGGAGTGGGGAAATTATCCTTTAGAAAGGTCTTGTTCAAATCACGGAAGTCCGTACATATGCGAATCGTACCTTGGTTTTTGTTGACTGGAATGGGGTTTGACACCCATTGAGTCAATTGGATGGGGTATATGAAACCAACTTTGAGTAGATTCTCTACTTCAGCCTTAATAGTTGTTGCTTTCTTAGGATTAATCAGACAAAGCTTATGCCGAACCAGCTTAGCATTGGGATATGTCGTGATTTCTTGTTCGACGATTCTTGGATCAATGCATGGCATTTACTCGTAAGACCAGGCAAAAATGTCGCGAAATTATTTAAATAAACCCATGTAGATTTGAATCTCCTTAGGGGAGCAGTCTTCTCCCACGAAGACATTCTCCACGACGCCAGGGGTTCTGGAGATATCAATGGGCATCGTTTTAGCAATGGTTTCCATATTACCTTAAGTGTAAACTGCATGTGTAGCTAAAGGATTGATAGAGCAAGACATATCTCCAGTCATAGTCAACGTGTATTCACCTGCTTCAATTCTTCTTAACTCTAGGCAAAAATAGGATCTGTGATGGAGATCGTCCCAGGGTCTGTCCGAACCAGTCATTTCCTCGATAATCACCTCGTCTGAGGGCAAGACTAAGTCTAAAGAATTAGTATCGGTGAGGGAAACTTGAGCCCAGGCAGGCTCGAGAACTGGATCTAACTCCTATGCGGGAGTCAGGTTGGGGTCAACAGAAGCTTGCTGGACTACAGAGTACGCAACTTCTATCGTGGACAAGGGCATGGCCATGCCATGGTACCCTGTCCCTTCTATTGTGGTTGATGGGGAAGGAAGAGTCCATGGATCGTAAAAGTAATTCATGCGAAATGACGAGACTTGAAAAATTTCAGTCCTAGGCTAGTCAAGGACAATCGATATGTACTTGACATCGTCAGTTGGAGATGGGTAATCAAAAGTACCCATCAAAGGTGGGCACAAACCAACCCCTATGTTGATGATGTCGGGCTATGGGTTATCAATCATCGGGACCGTGGATGCCCCCGATGAAGGGTCAGGATGGGAGAAGGATAACTGATCAATGGACACGATCTGGCCCTCATGTGGAAACAACAAGACTCGAAAAACAGTTGCAACCACTGCATGCATATCATAGGTCCAACTCCTTCCTAACAAGATATTGTAGTCGAGAGGTGCATCGACCACTTCCACCTTGATGTACATGGTCTTTCCTCCTAGCTACACGGTGAAAGAAGGAATGATCCCATGTGGTCAGAACGAACGACTGTCAAAAGCGGTAAGAAGAGTTACTAGGTGACGGATACAAAACGGGTTGGCCAATGGCCTTCCAACACGCCAATGACATCATGCATGTCGAGGCACCCTCATCAACCACCATGTGAAAAATGTTCCAGGTAAAGGTTTTCATGGTGTAAACTACTACTATTTGAAATGCCACGTGGTAGGGGAGACGAGGTTTTAAGTCGGTCGTATCAAGAATGATCGTTCCCAAATTACAAGTCTCAACAGATCCTAAGGTAGCTAACGGAGCCTTTCGCCTGGAGGGCAGCTCTGGAGGACCTCCAAAGTAGACATCGGACAAGGGGTTTGTGGCAAATCCTCCACCACAGAGTATTTATGGGTAGCCCTTGCATTTGGATTGTAGGAATCTTTCTTGAACACACCTTTTGGGAGGTGTGTCATTGTTTCACCCACCGTCTTCTCAATCTGGAGAGTAAGAGGTGGGTTTTCGGCTTCTTTACCCTTCTCAAAGGTTTTTGGCATTCTGTAGTCATTTTCCCTAGTTTCTATGTGGGCATCACCTTTCAATATATATACATTCACAGACGGAGGATTACTCAAAGATGAAGGGGGTCCCTGACTTCCCCCATCCGTGCTCAAAGAGGCTTGAGTTAAATTTTTCCCATGTGGAAATGGGTTTGTTAACACATCAGGTTGTTGTTGCACCAATAACTTTTGGGCCTCCACAAGACAAGGGCATGGGTGACTCGGATGGTCCTCTATGCAAAGGTTACATGGATACTTCGACTTCTTCTTTTCTATGTTTCCCCCGCCAGCATTGTTGGTGGGTTTCTTATCCCCCTTACCCTTCTTTCATTGTTTCTTCTTTTCATCAGGTTGTTGGGTGGCCTTCGAGTTTTTCGATTGCACACTGTGTACATATGACGTTTGGGTAGGGGGAGCATATGAACCAGTGTTCTGGCTGGCCGCTGTCTTTTGTATTGACAATTGTTGCAATTGATTTGATAGCTGATTAGCAAGCTTCATTTGCATTGAACCAACAATACCATCAGAATGTGGTCTAGATATTTGTCTGGTCTTGTCAAGTATCGATCGCAGTGCGTCTGTAAAAATTTAGTAGAGTAAACCAAACTGAGAGTAAATCAGCTCTAGTTGTTGAGCTCTCATTATCGCTTCTTTTTCTAAAAAAATCCCCGACGTTGCTACGTCTTTGGATAACTGTGGGACCAAAGACTTGAGGAACCTCTCTAGCAAAAATGTTGGTGGGACTGGTACTTTTATTAAGCTCTTCATGCGTCTCCATTCTCGGATGTGATCAGAGATATGGTTTGCCTTTGTCTGCTCAAAGTTGGCTAGCAACTCTGTGCTGGCGTCGTATCTCATAGGTAATTGAAAATGGTTTAAGAAAACCATTGCCAATTCACCAAAAGTAGAGTATCTTGAGCGGTCGAGCTCAATGTACCATTTCGCAGCACTCTCGATAAGAGTATGTTGAAACAAACACAACTTTACGGAGTCATCTCTCAATTAATTGGACGAGAACCATAGATGGAAGGTAGTCACATGATCGCCTAGATCTTCATTAGGCTTACCTTCGAACTTTGGAATGTCCGAAGGAAACTTGGTCAGCATAGGAGGCCAATGCGGATCATGACAGATGGGGTCATTTAGTAACCTTGACAAGTCTAGAAAGTGCAAAGTTTCCAAAAATGGAAGTTTGGGTTGTTGGTTATAACCAAGACAAAAGGAGCCTAGATTTTGGCTAGCACTAGGTTGCCAGGAAAAGTTAGGTTTCTGGCCAGGGTTCTAGTAAATACCATGGCCGTGACCAGCATACGGATTATGTGCTTGTTGAGACGTCATCGGTTGACTCTCGTAATAGGACGTAGAAGGTTGTTCTTGCATTGTATTCCAAGGATTTTGGTAAGGTTTTCCCCCTGCCGATCTGACAAGAAGAGGTCCCAAGCCTTGCCTGGGGTTCCTTTTTCTATGGAAGGGGTTTCCCCCGGTCAACATTCCTGACGAGGGAACTGATCCCTGCCACGGATTCCAAGGTCCTTGTGAGGAGGGAACTCCTGTGTTTTCCCCCTGTGTAGGAATAGTACCCTGCATAGGATTTTGTTGTCCATAACCAGGGTTTCCCCCGGCCGAGACAGCAACTGATCAGAATGCGTTGTTACCAAATTCATTGAACAAAGAGAATGGCAGAGAGCCCACATGTGTGGTGTTGTAAGAAGGTCCTTGAATACCTACTCCGGACAGGTTGCAATTTATGGTCGGCCAGACGGGTTGTTGAGAATCACCGTCGAGCGAGGGAGACGACGGAGGTATATGACCCCCGCCATAAGGGAAAGAATTATAGGGGGCTGAGGTGCCCCCCATATACCCTTGCAGAGGAGCATTAGAGCTCCCTGCCCCCAAGCCCATGGTTTGAAGGGTGGAGTAGGACAAGACCAAATTCATACTAAAGTCGGGCATCCCGTATGAAAATGGAGGGCCCATCGCACTCTGCGTAAATGGTGCAGTGATCGCCACCATGGGAGGAATCATACCATTCTCTGAGGTGAGTTAGGAGGCGGAATGCCTACAGTTGTGGCAGTCGTAGAGGGAGTATGAGGACTCCTTGACGAAGTAGCATCATTTTCTTCCATCGTTTCTTGTAGGATTATCTAGCGCTCATGATGTGTTACCCTTGGAGAGACAATTTGTATCAAGACTAACGCCGACAAGTTAGTGATCGGAGGTTTATACATACCAAGATATTTTTCTCCAAGGTCAGAAATAGTCGGTTCCTTCGGATTCACAAGTTCTCCTCTCAGGGATGGCTCGGGTACAGTTTCTTGTTGCCCGGTCACATCAAATGACCCTTGTTGATCAAGTCTTCACCTTAGCGGTGGTGGTGGTGGCTCCACTTCAACCGGCGATAGGCCCAAAATCCTTCATGATTGGCGGAGCTCTTGATCCTCCACTGCGTGAGAATATCAATGACACACTAAGGTTTTTCTAACATTGAATATCAAACACAAACTAGAAAAAGTTCCTATTAGATATAACAAGCAAACCATTACAAACTAGTTCGAAGAACAGTTACACCAACCAACACTAGAGCAACTTACCGGTGCAAGTGCAACTCGAATACGGAAGCACCCTCTAGGTATTCTCTACAAAGAGTGGCCCGATGTCTTTCCTAGGTACTGTGGTATACCCCCACAGTCACCTGTGTAAGTCCCTGGTATATGGGCAACTAGGTTGTCAACTCGTGAAAAACTACCAGGTGGGTACAGTCGACAGGCGGGCGAACCACAATGAGCAGGGTATCAAGCCCGAAACATATCAAGGGTATCAAAAGCAAGTGTTATGGAAGATGATTGAGGACCTTGAACGGATTCAAGACCCACAAATCTCCATGGAAAATGCGATCAACGGAATCCCAAGATTAGCCATCTATATGTGTTCCTCCTCTACAATTGGTCCGGCTTTGGAGGGGTTATCTCCACTACTTTTCCGCACATGACCTCATGTTTATCCCATGTGTTAGAGGGGGGTCCCAAATATTTTCCACATCACTGGACTTCTATACTCCCTTGCATAGATTTGTATGTTTTTTTTATAGCCCTGAAGAGTTTCCTCTCCAACCTAAATCAGGGCTCTAGCCTAATCTAGTTGATGGACCCTACAAATGTGAAAGTCTGATAAATTTTAATTTATCGTTATTTTTAAGTGGATGTTCTTAAGTCAAAGGGAATAAAAATGAAACTGATGGTGTTTGTTAAGCAACGAAAGAGAAGAACAAATTCTAGAAACAAAATTACTTCTTTTTCAATAAATAAAGATTTGCAAATTGAAAATTCTTTAACCAAACTTTTTCATAACTACTTTTCTCAGATCTTTAAAAAGAAAAACCTAAAACAAGATTTTTCTCGATTACGAGCTACTTAATGTCCTAAGTATTCAATAAATAACTTAAGAAAACGTTATTTTTCATTGATATACAAAGCAACTAACCTAAACTACTTTTACCAAACAAAAGGAGTTTTTTATTTTTTATTTTTTTTTATTTTATGCTTCAAAACAAGAAACTTTGAAAATGAATTATTTTATTTTCTTCTAAAGCACAAAAGGGAAAAATGAAGACAATACAAGACCAAGAAATGAATTTTAGCCCCACCGTAGATTGCAGGGAGTCACTGACAATACCAAGGAGGCAGATCAGAACTGACTCGCAAAATCGTCTAAAAAACCCTAATAATGAAAACACAAGAAAACTTTGATAAAGAAAAGCTAAACTGAGGTCGGGCCTAGGCTACAGACTGCTATAATAGAGACCAGAGATAGATCAAGAAAACCCCTGAGAAGTATGACTTCTGACAGGGAAGAGGTTGACATCCTCTTCTTTGAAAATATTCTCTCAACACAGGTACGCTACTAACACTTTAGCAGCCTGCGTATGTATGTGGGTTGTCCAAAGGTAGGGTGCGTATGTATGCAGGCAGACCCACTGCAGGCCGTGTACACCTTTTGACTCCTCTAAAAAAGAAAATAGCATTCAAGCATAGGCAGGGAGTACTGGTATGGAAAACCAAAATCCCTTAAAGACACATAAACTTACAGAAACTCAAAAAAGGCAGTTAAACCAATTAAAGCACCCAAAAAAATCCCCTAAAAACCCTAGAGGCTCCCCAATATGGTCGCCAATTCTGATATAGTGGGAAAAATCCCCTACGGACTACACTAGGGTTCTAAAGTGTAGGCTCTAAAGTGTAGGCAGAGATAACCGTCTAAAGTCTCCTACTTTTAACAACTATCCCAACAGTACCCCACAATCATACATAAGATGCAAAGTATAGGGATCCGATAGGCTTACCTTAAACCTCGTGTCCAGTGTCGATCCCTTTGTGCTCCTTTGTTTCTCGAATGCATATCTCCTCCCAAGTCCAACCTGCATTCACCGAAAGAAAAACAAGAAACTACGAGCATGCATTCTATATATTTATTAATGGGTTAGATATCATAACAAAATATAAATAAAATCATAAACATTGAAGATATCATTTGGCGGGACGAAAAAAGTACTTCTTTATATTAATCTCACAGAGTAGATTACAATATGAGATCGACCACTACTCCTTGAACTTGGTCATGGCCTCCTCCTCACCGAGATCCAACTACTTCCACGTAACTTTCTCCTCTTCAATTCTCTCTAGATAAATGACAAGGGTTTGCAATGGAGGAAAAAGGGCTGGAATAAGGAATTCCAACTCAAAGTCACAATGTAATGGAAAATAATTGGGGCAAGGGGGGAATATTGAATTGGGCAAAGTTTCTTTTCTCTCATGCTTCTTGTAGGAATGGGACCCCAACACCTTCTTTTATATGCCAAAAAGATAGCTATCCGGTTGGGTGATCGACTATGGGCGGTCAATTTGTTAGGAAACTACCCAAAAGCCTGTATCCCCCTGCAAATTTTTATTTTTTGCAATTTTTGTGAGTATACGGGGGATGTAATGGTGTATCTATCATATGTACGTGAACTGTAGAGGTGCAGAAAGTGTGTATATGCAGGCAGTCATGGTGCAGGGCGTGCACATCTTCAAAAATATGGTTTTTAGAACAATTATTCAGTGATGGCTTTGGCAAAAATAACAAGTAAGATGGCTTGCTGCCAAGTATGCATGTATGGTGCAATTTAGGGTTATACCAATCACTTTTGCAAGGAATTCTCATTTACAAGTAAGTACCCTAGGCTTGAAGTATTCCTACAAAGAATCAAAGAATTTATTTTTACAGACAATAGTAATCAAAAATCAGACCTAGTGGTATGTGAAAATCATAGCGGAGAACTTCAAACTAATCTTCACCTAAACTTGGACAAGAAACCTATAGAATGCTATAAGATTGAGAAGGATTTGGAAATCCCAGATGATTTTGAAGAATTGAGAAACCTATCCATTAAAGAAACATAAGGGAACAGGGAAATCTAGAACATCATACCTAGTCAGGATGATGCTTCTTACAATCACCCATTGAAGTTGCACAAAGTCAATATAGGAACCACAGAGAAACCCAAGATAGCTATGGTGGGAGATTACTGGGATGAGAAAAATAGTCAAGAAATACAGAGTTTGTTGTGGGGATATGAAGATTTGTTCCCAAATACATTTTCAGAGTTAAAAGGGATCAAAGGAGCTATGGGAGAAATGAAAATTGAATTAAAACCAGGATCAAATCCTATGAGGCATAGACCATACCACCTTAACCCCGGGGTGAAAGAGAAGGTTAAGAGGGAAATAGACAATATGTTGGAAGCTGGACTTATTTTTGCAGTAGAAGAGGCAGAATGGGTCAGCCCAATAATTATCCAAAGAAAGAAAGGTACAAAATATATTAGGGTCTGTGTATACTATAGAATCCTTAACTATGCCTCTGTGCATGACCCTTTTCCAACACCTTTTACTGATGAGGTGCTAGAATAGGTTGCGGGGAAAGAGTCTTACTCATTTACAGATGGATTTTCGGGGTATCACCAAGTAAGGATTGATGAAGAGGACAAACGGAAGACCACATTCATAACAGAATGGGGGTCATTTGCCTACAATGTGATTCCATTCAGCCTAAATAACTCCCCTATAGTTTTCTCTAGGATTGTAATAGAAACTTTCTGAGAATTTATTCACAAGTTTATAGAAGTTTATATGGATAATTGAACGGTATATAGTCTGCTAGAGGAACATGTAGTGCTACTATGTCTGATGTTTGATAGATGTAGGGAATTGTAGATATCGTTGAACCTCAAAAAATGTGTCTTTTGTGTGACACATGGAATGTTTTTAGGCCACATAGTATGTCGAGAGGGAGTACTGGTAGAACCAACCAAAGTTGAGGTCATTGTGAACATACCTCCACCTATGAGTGCTAAGAAGTTGTGCTCCATGCTGGGACACACAGGGTACTATCGCATGTTCATCAGAAGATATGCAAATATTACTGCACCGCTGGAAAATTTATTAAAGAAGGTCGAAGTGTTCCAATGGACCCCAGAATGTGATAAAGTGTTCGAAATCCTAAAGGAGAAGCTAAAAAAAACACCTATTATGATATTTCCAAAATGGGAAAACAAATTTCACGTCCACGTAGATGCTTCAGGTATCGTCTTAGGAGCTATCTTAGCGCAACCAGGAAATGGATCCACGGATCATCCTATCTATTTTGCAAGCAGGAAGTTTTCGCAAGATGAGCGTAACTATACAACGATAGAAAGGGAGGGTTTAGCTATGATTTATGCTTTGCATAAATGTAGACATTATTTGCTAGGTTCGCATATTAAGTTATTTACTAATCATTCTGCATTAAAATATCTAGTTAACAAACTTGTGTTGGAAGGAAGAATTTGTAGATGGTTTCTATTGTTTCAGGATTTTTTTTTTGAAGTGATCATTAAGCCTAGAAGAATTAACGTAGGGCTTGATCACCTATCTAGATTAGAGTCATGGGAAAGTGGCGGAGCATTTGATGATCAACTCCCATATGCAGACCTATTCCGAGTTGAGGCCATACCAGAATACTTGGAAGACATAAAAGTCTTCTTAAGTACAAGAGCCTGCCCAGAAACATATTCTGCAACCCAGAAATTCCATATGGTAGTTAAAGCAGCAGACTATTAGTTGATTGTAGAGAAATTGTATAAATTGGGACTAGATACTATCCTCAAGAGATGTGTCTTGGATCATGAAAGACAAGATATATTGTGGGAGTGCCACAGTGGTTGTCTTGTGTAAAACTATACAAATAAGAAGATTAAGGTGATGAGAACTAACAATCGTGGTGAATCATGTGGAAAGGATTTTGAGTAGTTATGCAAGTAGTGTGGAATAGAACACCAAAATACCACACCATGTACCCCACAGAAAAATGGAGTTACCGAAAGAATGAAATGAACATTGATGGACAAGGCAAGGAGCATGCTTAGTGGTGTTGGGCTCGCATAAGAATTTTGGGTAGAGGAAATTGATGCTACAAAATATATCGTGAATGTGTATCCTTCATCGACATTATTCAACTTGAATCCACATGAGGTATAGTATGGTAAGAATCCTTCACTTTCACATCTCAAAGTATGTGGTTTTGATGCATTTGTTCATGTTCCTAAGGAAAAGAGGAGCAAGTTGGACAAGAAGGAAGTCAAGTGTATTTTAATTGGATACAAAGAAGGAATGAAAGAATATAAGCTCTAGGATCATGCATCAAGGAGAACAATTTATAGTCGATATGTGTTCTTCAAAGAAGTCAAAAGGAAGTCTAAGTCTAAAGTGGTTAAAATATAGAATCATCCAGAGAAGATGAGGTTTGAACTGAGGAACGAAGAAGAAGATTATTCAAATGAGTTGATTGAATCAGATGAAGAGGTGGAACATGTTGGCACAAAGTTTTCATACCAGGGTCATGTGCAAGTTACCAATAAAAGAGTACCGAATTAGTCTAGTGCGTTGGCATTTTTATTTTTTTGAATGGATATAATTCTCACCCGAAGCACAACCGAGACAAAAGAGCTAAGGGAAGGGTAAGAAGAATGCTATAAATATATGTAATCCATGTATATTGTTACCATTCTAGTTCTATATAGATACTTAGTGAAAATCCTTACCACATCATGCACTAATACAGAAGAACCAAACTATACAGAACATTAAGAAGGGATAATGACATGTAATTCATAACAGATAGTGCATAATGACATTTCAGAGATACAAAAAGTAAGATGAACCAGGAACATTTTCAAAATTTGATCTCCAATATCTTTATTTTATATTTGAAGTCTTTGGACAATAAGCATTTGCATATTTACATTAGGAATACACCCTACTCATTATAAGATATTAGTAGGTACATCTAAGTATAACGCTAAAGTTGATCACAATGAGTCTAGGATATTTCCTTCCTACTTACAGTCTAGATCTAGAGTACATATCCAGTTCTTGCATCTCCCTATCTCTCACACACTCCTTACAATATAGTAGAATACTAAAGAGAACATACAAAAGAATCAGACAAGAATAGAATCATCGTCAAGAGAATCATCCTCATCTTGAGAATCATCTTCATCCAGAGAATCATCCTTACAATTGGTTGCTTTCTTCCTCTTGAGAACCCATTGGCCCTCTTCTCTTCTAGATTCTGGTGTAATTGTATTGGCTCCAAAACTGATTATGTGTTGGCTTCAGACTGTGTTTTTTTTCAACATATTTCGATTTCACGTTTCTTTTTTCATCCTTATTCACTAGGTTGTTTGTCTCTTTGATGGGTTGCACAAACTCTTTTATCAAAACGAAGGGCCCAACAGGTCCCGACCACAATCCTTGACTCGCCCCGAGTCAAGTCTTTGGTTCTTTTGTGCTCTTTGATTCAGCCTATTGTCCTTCGAGAGTTTTAATTTTTTCCACCTAGGCTCCTTCAAACAAAGGGCCCAACTCTGGCACTAGCTCAAGCACTTTTTCTTTGACCTCCTGGAACTGTTCAAGTTTATCTTGCCATTTTTTGGAAAGAAATTAAGCTTCTACAACAAATTGGTGTGTTGCGCTGAGGTTGAATTCCTTCGAATTGGATGCAATGAGACCATTCCATTATACATCTTCTAATGTCTCAACCTGATGCATCTACAGGTATGCAGTTTGAACGATAGGCATGAAGGCTCTGAGTTCCTTCTTTTCTATTGTTTGAGCTTCAAACAGAGCATTCAGATAATTCTTTGCTTGCTTCATTTCATCAAATTTTGCTTGTTTCTCTAAAGGATCATGTGTTTTAGTTGCTTCTTCATTGAGTGTCTAGATTCTAGTGCGCAAGTCTTACTGTGCATAGTTGCAAAAGGTTATAACACCCATCCAGTCACTGAATTCCTTGAAGATGGTGGTACATTCAGTAGTCTTTCTGTGCAACAAGTCTCTAGAATCTTTTCCTTCTAGAACAACTTGTTCTAGATGTTGTTGAAGTTATTTGGGTTGTGCCTCGGCCTTCAAGTTCATTCCCTCCAACTATGTTTGAAGGTCCTCTTTTCAATATGTTAGTACCTCCCACGATTTTTGAACCAATTTGATTTTTTCCTCTGGTTTTGCAGTGGCGTTTTATTCTAGCATCTAAGGGGTTTCTTTCCTGAAAGTTGGCCAAATGTTTGTGAGATTTCCCTTCATTTTCTTCACTTTCCCTTCTGCCTAGATTTCCAAGTATTCTTCCTGCATTATTTTTGTCTGCTCCAACCTTCCTTCTTGTCTCCAATACTCAACATGTGTTTCATCTTATTGAACCCATTTCTCTAGGTGATCGGTTGAGGCTCTGATCAACCCTACTAGTTGCGGTGTCGGCAATTGAGAGAGCTCTCTAGATGTAACTGGGGCCTCTAGCAGAAGTTTGATCTGGAGTGGAATCTCACTGGCCATGGATTGCTCAGATGGTGTCTCAACTTACTCTTCTCCCTAGAGTGATCCTCACAACTGTTGGGATAATTTATTCTTTTGGGCTAGCGAAATCAAAGAGATAGCTTCCACATGTGCTAGGCAGAGCTGTAAAAGTTCTGAAAATTGATTTGGATCTTGTAGGATGGGTTCCAGCTATTATTTTAGCGAGTATGTGCTTTTCCCTAGCTAAGTCTCATGTGGTTCTTGAGACTCTTTCTCCTTTTGTGTTGTGATCTGCATTATGGGTGGAACTTCAAGGGTTCCACTCTGATCCTTCACGACTTATGTGCCACTCTTTATCCTTGGATATTGTGTATCTGGGAGGGGGACATGTGGGAGTTACGTAATTACTGGTAATGTAGATGGTTGGCTCTCATGAAAGGGAACCGTTTCTGGAATATCAAGTTGCATAGGTTCTGGGGAATTGGGCGTAGTGGGACTGTGGTATCTACATTTGGTGATGATGGTTGTTTCTCAGTGACTGTGGTGGAAGGTATATCGGGGTTAGACTCAGGTTCATCAATGATATGGATAATATTATGAGTTCTTTGGTGGTTGCTTGAGTGAGAGACAATGCAATCGATATAGGCTAGGGGTTGATGATTTTAACTGGGCTGATTGTTGGGGACACACTGATTATGGGATTCATAGCTGAAACCTCTTGTATAAATGCGAAAGATAAGATTTCATTAATGGTTTTACCTAAGAATATGGATTTTTCTAGAATCTTGGGACATCCTGGCAAAGGCCTCTTTGTCCTCTGCAACTGGTGTTCTTCTTCCTCCTCTGATTATGAGGCAGTTGGAAACTTATGGGGTTGTTTTACCTTTCCATAGATCGACCCTACTTCTTCCATTGGATTCTTCTTCTTTAAAAATTATGGTGGAAATGAATTGTGGATACCCGACTTGTGGAGGGTGTGTTTAACTCCTAGCCAAGAAAGGATTTCGTTGTCCAGTATTTCCTCATCCAAATAGAATGGTAGCGGGCTTATATGAAATTTTTAAGGCTTTGCATGCCTTGGCCAGACGAATGTATAATGGTGGTTTAGAGAAAATGAGATGTTCTTCATATGAAAATTTAGAATATCATGTGGTAAAGGCATCCTTTGGGTGGTTTCAATCAACTAATTGTACCACTTTAGGAATGCAATGTTGTTGAACTCCATGTTTTCTGAGTCTTCCCTTGCATATCAAATCTCAAAAATACTGGCGAGGCGACCTTTATCAATAGGCACTAATTGTATTCCTATGGGTGGCCTCCACTTTAGAATTGCAAAATCCAGAAGAAAATATATGTATGTGAAGGTGCCTCCCTTCTGTTAGCACTGAGAGTCACCCTCAGACTGAAAGAGGATAAGCCCAATACCCATCAAAATGTTTGTGATGGTAGGTTTATGAATGGAGGTCAAATGGAAAAAACTCAGTACAAGAATGTTTTAACATAGAAATTGGACAAGAAATGCATAGGGAAATGAGGTCCTCGTTAAATTCAGTCAGTGGTTTAAGGTTAAATGTGAGCAGAGGGAAGACTTAGTGAGAAAGGTGAACAAATTTGTCATGGGCATCCATCTTTCAAGTAACTTGGTGAAGAAAAACTCAGGCACAAGAGCACTCTTGAACTTAAGTTACAGACATTGAAATATATCACAGTGGCATAATAATAAAACCTCCATTACTATGCGACTACAACAACTCATCTAGATCCTCCATGCACGAGCATTTCAACATAAGAAGAAAAAAGATAACAAAGAAACTGACTGAAACTGGTCACAACAATACTGTAATCAAACCAGCATTACAATATGACTACAACCCTCGTCTAGATCCTCCATGCATGAGTGTTTTAGCATAGATTAAACAAGATGATGAAAGAAGTTGAATTCTATTAATGCGAAAGTCTCAAGTCTCATACAAAACCAGAGAACAGTTTTGTTATCAAAATATTACAAAATAGGGAGATTTGCTCAACCAGTTGACAACATGTACAAAATATTGAACTGATCTATTTATAATCGGATCAGTTCACAACTGACAAGAGTGTGATCTGGCCATCCCATTCAAATATTTACATCTGTGCCTCCTTCTGTCAGACTGTGCATTCTTCCTTATGTCAGACGCAAGCTCAGATCAGTATGGGCCTGCAAGAAGAAACCATCCAGAAACGCATCCTTCCAGATCAGACGGTCATGATTTACTTCAGGATTTTGGGCTTCGGGAGTTTCAATGCTTCCCCTCATTTTCCTCCAAAGTGGATTTTTCCTGAAGTTACAGATCAAGTGCCATATGTCCCTCTGGATGATGGCCACATGGCATTCATTTCAGGCCACCACCTCACTCTGGCCCCATATTAATCCAGGATTTATACGAGATCTACATGCATTCCCCCCCCCAAGATCCAAAGCACTGAAGACACTTGGCACTCATCAGTTCAGACGCGTGGCACTCATCTGTCAGGGACACACGGCATCCATCTAGCACTGACGAATGGCACTCGTTTCAAGCATTTTTGGACATGTCTTCATCCTATTTTTGAGTGACACATGTCACCCCTCCATCCACAACATGTCATCATAGCGATGTCAGGTCACCACGTCAGCTGCGGGAGATCATCCTCTGGGAAGTGTTCTTGTTCAAGTGCCAAGATTAGCACCATCTCCATGCATGGTTTTAACAGATCCTAGAAATTGTGGGCGGATAAACTTTAGCGGTGGCGCTAAATTTAGTAGGTGCGCCCAGATCACAGATCGCGAGCAGATCAACGACCATGTTTCATTGCGGGGATGCAACATGCTCAAACGATAAAATTCTTGAGCGGTCCCGCAATTGAAACCATGGTATAGTAAAAGAGCTACATGGCGGAAGGTGGTGAATTGCAGGCTCAAAAGCGGTGTGGGTCCAAACCTCCTTCGACGGCCCTACAATCACGTGCTTATAAAACTTCAAATATGAGAGAAGCATGTGGCCACCCACTAGGTGTTAAGCCTCACCCCAATCCCAAGGATAGATCAATTAAGAAAAAAGGAGTGGTGGTTGAAATCTTGACTCACTCCATAAATAGAAGACATGGAGGGTCTGGTCGTGGAGACAGAACTGTGAGCCCGAGGTACCAACTGGATAGTTTCTTCTTGCAGGTCCATATTGATCTGAGCTTGTGTCTGACAGGAGGAAGCACACACAGTCTGATAGAAGGAGGCATGGACGTAAATATTTGAATGGGATGGCCATATCACACCATGTCAGTTGTGAATTGATATGATTATAAATAGATCGGTTCAATATTTTGTAAAGGTCCTCAACTGGTTGAGCAGAGCTCCCTATTTTGTAATATTTTGATAACATAGATGTTCTCTGGTTTTGTATGAGACTTGAGACTTTTTCATTAATAGAAGTCAGTTTCTTTCATCATCTTGTTTAATCTGTGTTGAAACACTCGTGCATGGAGGATCCAGATGAGGGTTGTAGTTGTATTGTAATGTAGGTTTGATTACAGTATTGTTGTGACCAGTTTTAGTCAGTTTCTTTGTTAACTTGTTTCTTCTTATGTTGAAATGCTTGTGCATAGAGGATCCAGACAAGTTTTTTTAGTCCCATAGTAATGGAGGTTTGATTATTATGTTACTATGATATATTTCAGTGTCTGAAACTTAATTCCAAGAGTGCTCTTGTGCCTGAGTTTTTCTTCACCAAGTTGCTTGAAAGTCGGATGCCCATGGCAGGCTTGTTCACCTTTCTCACTAAGTCTGCCCTCTTCTCACCTTTAACCTTAAACCATTGACTAAAGTTAATGAGGACCTCATTTCCCTATGCATTTCATGTCCAGTTTCTATGTTAAAACATGCTTGTACTAAGTTTTTTCCATTTTACCTCCATTCATAAACCTACCTCCACAAACATTTTGATGGGTATTGGGCTTATCCTCTTGCAGTCTGAGGGTGACTCTCAGTGCTAACACCTTCTCTTGAACTTCCTTGCAAGCGATGAATAGGTCTTCCAACAAGTAACTACACCAATTGAACACTACAACATTTGTGCAGAAGTCAACCACTGACAGGGCATCCAGTCTACATTCACCCGTATAGTAAGAGCTTGTGACCTTGCTAGTGATCACATAACATCTCATTCTAACCGTCTCAGGGAGGATTGGTTTGATTTTTGTTGTGCGACCTCCCCTCTGTGTATGGAAGCCCTCATACAAGATAATCTCGCCCTTCTACTTTCCATGCTTGATTGGTCCTTGAAATCCTTTGGAGACGTCTTCTCCCTCCAAATATAGTCTTTTCAATTGGTGAATATCTTCAGTATGAATGGGATATCATCTTTCGAGCCATAAACTATGGTCATGCACCCTGTTGATCAGGAACTTAGTGCATCATGTAACTTCACCAGTGGTTCCAAACACTGGGAGGTCCCGAAGGTGCATAATTTTTTAGTGGAACAGAGTCAGAAACTCAGCCTTCGAGAGGAATGACACCTCCCTAGTCATCCTGGAGTCCATCTCGCAGAACACATCGATGTTCATTTCGGGGAACAAATCCGTGTCAATGAGATCCAAGTCGAGGAGTTTTTTCTACTCGAACTTTCCTTTGACATCGTCCAGGATATCAATCATGGGATCATAGGGCTCATATGGAACTACTTCCTTCGATACGGAGCCTCATACTCCCAATGATCTTGGAATTTTCACGTTGGAATGCTAGTAGCGACGTTGGCTCAAGAACTGGGTGGCGACACTTTGCAAAATGCACTAAGATGCAGAGACTCAACAGAAGAAGACAAGAATGTGAATAGAATGGTGTTATGAAAAAAATTATAGATTAATATAGCTAAGGTAGTGGGATAGACCATTAATGGATCATCTATTAACGAGTAATTAGGTCAGCAACACAATCTATTGCGTGGATTTGTGATGGGACTAGTAACGGGGTAAAATATTTGAGAGGGATTCTAACTTATCTATAGGGTCTACGTGGACAAGCACTTTTAAGATTTGATGAGACATGATTATAGTTCTCGACAATTATCGTAAAATATACAACTGGAACTATCATCACCAGGACTTAGTCGTTAATAAAGTTCAGAATCAATTCTCCCCTGACCAAAAAGGTTTTCTGGCAGATGTACTTGTATGGCTGAATAGATTGAAGATGTGTCAGATAACACATTGTTGTGTGGGTATGTTACAAAAAAACCTAACAATGAACATGAGATAGATATGTTGTGGTGCTCCTAAGCACACTCTGATGTTATTATATAAAACAAAATTCAACATTTCTATAAACTTCAACAGAAAATCAAATTCTACCTATTTTACATGCTCCCTTGGATTGGAGCAACCATGGTTCATGTTAAGTTTTTTTAAAATAGGGTTTCAGGCATGCACCATTAACCAACCCAGGTCGAAGGACACCATCCAGTTGCGCTTGATTGACCACACCAGACTGACTGATCTCAACCACTAGGAATGTCCCTAACCAATGCATGCACAACTTTCCTGGATGTTTATGATAGTGACTATCATAGAGGAGTACCTTATCACCTTGTGAAAACCTCTTAGTCTTAATGTGTCGATCGTGCCAAGCCTTATGCCTATGTTTTGCAATTGTCTAATGGAAATCAACTAGGTACCTTGCTTCCTCAAGTTCCTACAGTTTTGCAATCCTTTACGCAATCAATGGGTCATCCATCATATGTGTAGCCTGAGCTATAATATAGAGACTGGTGATAATAAACTTTGCAGGTACCACAACTTCATTTCTATAAACCAACTGAAACATAGTGTACTTGTGCAGTTTCTTTTTGGTAGTCATATAAGCCCATAAGACAATTGGAACTCTGTCATCCCAGACTTCCATGTTTGTGAAACACACTTTCGTTAGCCCTCTCTCCAAAATCTTGGTGAATGCCTCTACTGTGCCATTAACTTGTGGATGATAAGGGTTGTTTTTATGGTACTCAATAAGAAAAAAATTCGTCAGTGTTGTGATTGCGCTACTAATGAAGTGGCTCCCTTGATCACTAGCCAAGCTCCTAATACATCCAAATCAAGCAATAATATTTTCAACTATAAATCTAGTCGTTGTATCTGTTGAACAATCCTAGATTGCTTCTGCTTCATCCCACAATGTAAGATAGTCTGTTGTGGTAATGATATATCTAGCCTTTGAATGTCTTACGGGTGGGTTAATTGGTTCAATAAAATCAACATCCCACTTCTCAAAGGATTGCAGTTCCCTAACTGGATGAAGAGGTAATTTTTCCCTAGGCAATGTCTTCCCTTCTCATTGACAAACATCACAAGACCTAGCATAGACTTTGGAATATTTGAATAGCGTGTCCCACCATAATCTGGCTTGGAGAACCTTTTGTGTTGTAGATTTCCTTCTGATGTGACCTACCTCAACTCCATTGTGTCATTCCCATAGGATATATTTCCTTTCATGGTTTAGGAAACATCGTCTGAAAATGCTATCCAATCCCATATTATAGAGTTTTCCTACAATAAGTTGGCAATCTGTTGTGTGGACTACTAAATGCCTATTCTGGGTTGCGGAATAATTCCATGATCAAGCCCTTGTACTGAGCAAAGAAACAATCTCTTTGAGGTATTCTAGAATGGATTCAATTTGGAATAGGTTTGCATTAGGAAGTTGGTTGTCCACTGCTCCTCCACTTTCCCCTGATTCTAATCTTGACAGGTGATCTGGTCCTACGTTACATCTTCCAGGTTTGATAATTACCTCAAAGGAAAACTCCTGAAAGAGTAAGATCCACCTTCAAATCCTTCCCTCAAGAACAGACTTGTTTACAAGGTATTTCAAGGTAGAATGGTTAGTGAAAAACTTAAAATGAGAACATAGTAAATAGTGTCGAAATTTTTGCAGTGCATAAATCATACCCAAACCTTCCCTTTTGGTTGTTGTGTAGTTACATTCAGCTTGAGACATTTTTTTGTTGGCAACGTATATAGGGTGATCAATGTTCCCTTCCCTTGGTTGCGCTAATATGGCTCTGAGTGCATCACCCAATGCATCTACATGTACATGGAATTCAATTTCCCAATTGGGGTATATAAGGATTGGTGTAGTACTGATATTTTCCTTGAGTGTATCAAACACCTTGTCACACTCGGTCGTCCACCGAAATGCTTCGGACTTATTTAGTAATTTCTCCAATGGTGTTGTAATACTGGAATATCTTTTGATGAACCTACGGTAGTATCCTGTATGCCCAAGCATCCTACGCAACTTTTTTCACTTGTAGGTGGCGGCATGTTCAGGATAACCACAACTTTAGCGGGGTTTACGAGGATTCCTTCCCGACAAACAATGTGGCCTAGAAGATTGTCGTGCAGTATGCATAAAATACACTTCCTCAAGTTTAGAGCTATATGTAACTCCTGACATATACCAAACACCAACTAGAGTAGCCCTGCATGCTCCTTTAGAAAATTGTATATTGTATAGTCATCCATGTAGACTTCTAAGAACCTGTGTATGAAATCACGAAATGTTGCAATAAAAATCCTGGAGAAGACTACAGGGGAATTATTTAGGCCAAAAGGCATTATGTTATATTTGAATTACCCCCACTCAGTTATAAAAGTGGTCTTCTTCTTGTCATCCTCTAAAATTATGACCTGGTGATACCCCGAGAATCCATCTGTAAATGAATATGCTTATTTCCTGACAACTTAATGTAATACCTCATCAGTGAATGGTGTCAAAAATGGATCATGTACACATGCGGCATTCAAACTCATATAGTCAACATAGATCTGAATGCCCTCAGTACCCTTTTTTCTCTGTATGACTATGGGGATAACAAATTCTGCTTCTTCAACCGGAAAGATTAGTCTTGTCGTAAGCATTTTGTCTATTTCTCTTTTGACCTTTACTTTTACCTTGGGATTGAGATGATATGGTATGTGATTCATGGGTTTCGAGTCAGGTTTTATCTCGATCTTCATCTCTCCCATGGTTCATTTTATGCCTTTCATTTCTAAAAAAAAATGTGGGAATAGGTGTTTGTATTTCTGCAATAGACTCTATATTTCATTCATGGTATTCTCATCCCACCAATCCCTTATAGAAGCTATCTTAGGATTATTTTCTCTCGATATGTTTACTTTCCGTAACTTTAGAGGATGGGTATAAGTACTACTTGTATGACTAGGTGTAGTATCATGTATTTCCCTAGTTCCCACAGTTTCTTTAATATTGAGGTTCCTAATTTCTTCTACTTCATTTGGTTCTTCCAGGTCCTTATCAACTTTGTAGAAACTATCGGTATTATGACAGGTTTGTGGTTTGGATTGGAATGAAGAAAATGAGTATTATCGGAACATTCCATTGGGCTTGATCTGGATTCATAATCGTTAGTAAATGACATCTTATGAATTCTTTGAAGGACTAGGTGGAGCTCTGGAGTCTTACTAGTAAAAGAAAAATTTATGTAAAATTGGTCTTCTAGTGTCTGTCGATGGTTCCTTTGTTTCTTGGTCTCTTCATGGATGTGCCAGGTTTTTTGAATTGCACCTAATGAGTGGAAAAATAAGTGAACCCATACCTGATATGGTACTTGCGCAAATTTCCATTGATGCACTACTCAACATGCATTATGGGGTCAGATTACCCATCAAATAGTTGCGCTTCACAAAAATCCATGCTTGTCTCTGTTGTCACTTGATCGCTTCTAAGAAACTTGTATCGAATAGCTCTCTTTGCATCCTCCCAATCTAGAAGTGAATCTTTGTGAGTGGCCCATTACCTGACTGGGGTATCCTTCAAAGATATGTCCAGAACTGATACCCTTTACTATGGCTCAACTTTTCCATCTATATCAATGAGAAAGATAATCAAATATGAAGTACCATCATATGTTGAGTGATAACTCATATTGGTTCCAATCCATATCGTTGACCTGATAGTTGCACAACATCTTAAAAATATTTCATATGAACCCTGCTGCCAACTATCAAAAGCTATTTATGAGTCCTCCTCAACTGACTGTATACTCCTCCAACTTATAGATCCATCTACAGTGGGGTTGATGTAATTTGGACTCATCCCTATTGTTACGGTGTATAATTGGTCGAGAACTTTGGGTTCCATTTTATTATCCAATGGCTCATTATATCTAGGTCCCATGTATGGATCGAAGGGTTGGATTACTTTTACTCCATCTACTTCAAAGGTCATTGTGTCCCTCTTTAGGTCAATGCTAGCATAATTTTCATAATCCCAATCAATTCCCAATAAGGCATGGTAGGGGTCTTCGTCTCCCATTATTTCAATGACTTCAAAATCAGCTATCATTTTAACTCCTGCAACATCTACTTCAACATCTTCCAGCCTTCCTACTGGAAAAATGTAGTATTGATTTTCCATTCTCATCTAGATGGGAGAATATACTAATTGAGGTTTCCCTATAGCTTCCCAAGTATTTATAGGTAAGATGTTGACATATGAACCCAATTCTAGCATGACATATTTAATTTCAAAGTCATCTAACTAGGCTTCCAACCTAAATTATTTTCCAATTCGCACCTTCCTTCTTTTTATTCTCTATGTATTCTTCTCATGGAGGTTGGTAGTTATCATAGTCTCCAAGGCTCCATCATCCCCCAGGATTAGGTACAAGGTGTTACACAACTTCTCAGAAAGGTGGTCATCTCCCAGGATCTTAGATAATAATTGAAACCAGAGTTGATTATATTTTGGGACTGGTTCTGAGATCTTCTCGAATTTAAAAGGTTTCGGGGTGTAGTAGGTGAGGAAGGATCTTGAGTGATATTTGGTTATAGGGTGACTTTAGGGGGGATTTCTCTTACTTCTGGAGAAGATTCACCTTTAAATATTTATACTCCATCTTTGAAAAATAACTTTTGTTTCAAAGGATCATACATGTCATCCTTGGGGGCTTCTTTCTGGATCTTAGGACGATTGTTTGCATTTGCCCCATTTGTTTCTCCTCCGTGAGTTATGATGTCGACTTTAGGTAACCTTTATTCAAATTTTCTCCTGATTTATGAGCCTATGAAGTTAAATCCTCTTTGACGAGCTCGGTCTTCCCACTTTGCGATCAGATCTGGGCACTCTTCAGTTACGTGGCCATTATTCTACAGTGTGAACACCATGGTCATCTTGGATGGGGAAAGTCTATGGCCATATGTCCTTTTTCATCACAATTGTAACATCAACCTAGTCCTCGTCCTCCATTTCTCCCTCCTCTAAATCCTCATGCATCACCACTTCCTCGGCCTCTTCCCTTCCCTTTGGGTGTTTCATTTATCATGAATGCAATCCAGTCCAATATGTCGGCAAGTGCATCTAATTCCCTACATTGGTTTATAGCATGCATTGTGGACACACAAAATTCATAATGTATTGTATTGGGCATCCGTGAGTACTTCTACAGGATGGGGAAATGTCTTGGTGCATGCCCTTGAGTCCGACAGATTTCACAGTATTCAACTGTCTGAGTGGGTTGGGCACTTGGGAAAGCGTTGTATTAAACTAGTGCATGAAATGGCGAAGTTTTTGATACCTTCACAACTCCTCTCCTTGGTCCTGTAGGGGGGTGGCATATTCCCCTTATCCATGGACACTCAGTTTCCAAATGCCCCTCTGTGTAGCATCTTGTGCACCAAACTTGAGGTCGCGCTAGCTTGAGTAGATTTAATTCCTGGATATTCTCTGTGAGCATAGATATCTGTCCTTGGAGATTCGACATGTGTGAATCTACCATAGGTCTGGTTATCCTCGAGCTCCCTGGGTATCCCTCTATTACATCAATCTTCATTGATTATTCCAAAGCCTCTGTCATCATGGCTATTCTCTGTTGCGTCAAGGGGATTCGAGTCAAGGGTAGAAACCCTTGGATGTACCATTCCCTTTGATGGTATTCATGAATTTGGTGTTCCAATATCCCAATAGCGTCCTTAAACTTATGATTGTATTCCCATGCAGACTCCCCCTCTCTCTGTTGAATCTTGCACAACTCAGAGAGAGATTGTTCTAACTGAGGTAGCTTGAATTCAACAATGAATTTGTGACACACCTGGTCAAGGGTAAAGGGATGTCCTTGTACCCCAGGCTCAATATCCTTCATGTACCATTTGAGGGCATGACCCCTCAAGGTAGTCTGGAATTCTAATAACTTGTTCACATCCAAGGTTCCTCTGGACCTCCAGATGGCCTCACATAGAAACCAATGTTGTTCTACGTCCTTATCCCCTTTACCCTAGAATTCTGGGTATCGGGTGATCCATCCTCCTATGTTTCCATAATTTTCGGTGTTCTTGTTCCTATCAAAATAAATCCTAATGGCCCTAGTTGTGATTTACCAGGAGACCCTACTATCCTCCCACTTTTTACAGTTGTGGGTCATGTTGAACTAACTGAATTCGAAAAAATAATATTTGCATGAGTATGAGGTATTGATCTTACCAAGGGTATTGAAGGCACCTAGGTGATGGGTGACTCGGGGTTGGTTCCACTGACTTCTGGGCGGGTTTCTTTGATCTAGGGGGTCTCATTTTCTTGTACCGGAGAAACCTGTTCTACTTCATGGTTGACTCCTCCTGGGATCGAGATCAAATATTCTCTATCTTCTTCAAGATCCAGATGTCCCCCGTCCTCTCTTTCTTCTACACCCTCCTTATTTCATCCTATCTCCATGAAGATATTTATTTTTGTGCTTCTCTTTCTTGCAACCTTAGACTAGCCAGTCTTTCTTGTCTTCACAACTTCTACAACTCCTCTGTCTTCCTTTCATCTACTCCTCCAGGTTTGATTTCTTTCTACAACACTTCAGACTGCTTCGTTTCTCTCTTCACCTTTCCCCACCACCATTTCTCAACTATGGTGTTTCTCCTCAGGTCGTGCTCACTTCTTGTTTTTTTATCTTCCCCCATATGTCAAATAACTTGTTCCCCTTCTTAGGTCATAAACCTGCCCAAAAACCGCCCCACCTCGAGTGTGTGGGTTTAGGTTTCCATCTCACATGAGGGAACAACTAGCATCCCCTCCTCCACCAAAAATACTTTAATACAAAGGGGAATTTCCCTCATCAATATTCCTTGTGCCCCTTTGAATATTGCTTCGGCTCATGAACAAGACTAGTGGTTCTCCACTGCAAATTCGGTGATATAGCCTTCCAAAGACATGTCAACCTAGAAATCCACCGCTCGAGTGATATTATGATCCAGTCGATGAAGCTATGCTAGCTTCTTTGTCTCCCAAGAAAAAAATTATTTTACATGTTCTTTGAATTCTGGTGCTTCTTGTAGACAATCTGCCCAATGGAACAACTTTTCCAGGAATTCTACCCAGAAAAGATCGTATTGGTCGCTTGATATTTCCGAGTAGAATACAATTTCATGAGAGACGTCCCAATTCAAGTTTCGTAAATACACTTCCTTCAATATGAATGCATCACACTTACGTTCCCACCATTTCCAAACGTCATACTTGTGGATCCGAGAAAGCATTCTCCCTATAGGTTCCCTTGTAAAATCAGGGTCCCAACAACAAAACCATTTTGTTAGCACAAACTTGTTAGACCAGGGTCTTACGCAAGTTACCAACAAAAGGGTACCAAAGTAGTCTAGTGCGTCAGGATTTTCATCTTTTCGAAAGGAAATAAGTCTCACCTGAAGCGCAACCGAGACAAAAGAGCTAAAGGAAGGGTAAGAAGAATGTTATATAGATCTATAATCCATCTATATTGTTACCATTATAGCACTAGATAGATACTCAGTTCAAATCCTTACCACATCATGCACTAATATAGAAGAATCGAACTATACAGAACATTAAGAATGGATAACGACATGCAATTCATAACAAATAGCGCATAATGACATTTCAGAGACACATAAAGTAAGATGAACCAAGAACATTTTCAAAATTTTATCTTCAATATATTTATGTTATATTCGAAGTCTTTGGACAATAAGCAGTCACAACTTTACAATAGGCATCCACCCTACTCAGTATAAGTTATCAATAGGTACATCTCAGTATAACACTACAACTTCTCACAATGAGTCTAGGATCTTTCCTTCCTACTTACAGTCTAGATCTGGAGTAAAGATCCAGTTCTTGCATCTCCTTATCTCTCACACACTCCTTACAATATAGTACAATACTAAAGAGAACATACAAAAGAGTCACCCAAGAAGAGAATCATCATCAAGAGAATAATCCTCATCCTAGGAATCATCCTCATCCATAAAATCATCCTTACAATCGGTTCCTTTCTTCCTCTTGAGAACCCATCAGCCCTCTTTTGTTCTTGATTCTGTTGTAACTGTATTGGCTCCAAAACTGATTATGCATTGTCTTCATACTGTGTTCTATTTCAACATATTTATTTTCCACGTTTCATTTTTCAACATTCTTCACTTGGTTGGTTGTCTCTTTGATGGGTTGTGAAACCTATTTTATCAAAATGAAGGTCCCAATAGAACAACAAACCCCCAGTTGTAATAAGGTCTCAACAAGTAAGAAAACTAGTCAAAAGGTATAGTCTGCCCGACTTTTGTTATGCTTCTATGTTAATTTCCATTGACAAGAAGCCCAAGTCAATCAGGGAGGAAATCGAATTGACAGAGGGTAAACTCTGGAAGGACACCATGTGTTGCACCTCTGTTGTCACCTAAATGAGAAAAATAAGGGTGCTTAAAAGCCCAGTTGGGTCAGCTAGGCAAGACAGCGGTAGAGGAACGAGTTAGAAGTATAAAGAACAAAAGATAAGCAAAGAATTAAACTAAGAATGATAAAAGTAATTGAACTATAGTGCATAAGGACATTAGAACAAGAAACAAACAAGACTCATGCCACCAATGGAAACGATTATATTAGTGGAAAGAAAACACCAAAGAGAAAGGGAGACTTTGGGTCCCCTCTTCCTCCAAGGGAGGGCTCTTGGACTCCCAAATATTGAGCTCTTCTTACAAGTGAGGAACTAAAATGAAATGGTGAAGACAATCCAAAGCACATCCAATCTAGAGGTGATATGAATATCTAACTGAAATGGTGCTAGCATGCTCTTGACGAGGAAAAAGGATCCTCCAAGAGAATATCAGCACCATAACAATACAAATGAATTCCTTGAAAATGTAGTGCACCCATGGCCTCTTTTATAGCATAACTTTGAGGCATTATTCAGCCAACTTTTAGTGTGAACAGGGGGGCATTTAGGGCACCCTTGGGTCTTTGAACAACCACCCAGCCAGATTCAGTCGAGATTTGGATCTCAAATCGACTTGGAAGCTGAACTAGAAGTGGGTGGGAGGCCGACCAATATCATAAATGCGTCATTTTGAGGGATGCACGGTTTTTTGCGTCCACGGTCACGCATCGTGCACATGTGAACTTTTCCTGCGTTTATAAATGGTGCATGTGCGCGTGCTCCTTGTGTAGTCTTAGCGCATGCTGATTTTATTACTGGTTGTATAGTTTTGGACCTTTTGGAAATGCATTTTTAGTCTTTTTTGGTCCATGGGTGAACTAATAGTTGTTTGAAGATGTTGGATTCCTTTAACCATTTACGGACTAAATTTCAGTGATAACATATGCCCCCTGATGGATGAGGTTAGGAGCATACGTGTAGCCGAAATTCATCAATGTTTCTTCTACTGAAAGTACCTTTGTAAGAAAGAGAATTGTGGGGAGTGTCAAGAGAGACCCATTGGAAGGAGAGGGGAACTTGTAGGACCCAAGCCTTTCCCAAGGTGTGGGAGAAAAAATAAAATGGTGTACAAACGAGGCAGGCATGCCCCATGCTTGTGTCATGTAACTCGAAAAGATGTAATACAATAACTCAAGTTGTGTTGTGGACGTAGATCACTGCAGCACCCTCCGGGGTGGTTTGATAATAACAGAGGATAATTCTGATGGTGAACAAAAAAAGGGTAATGGCACCTATGAGAAGTGTCGATAATGTGAATACATTGATAATCTATCAAATTTCAGAGGTCTTCGGCTAAGATAAAACAACTGCAATAGTCGCAAAGTAAGACCCACCGTAACATGAGATAGTGTTGAAGTCAAATGTTATGGGGGTCAACAACAGTAGAGAACAATGGTGGTTTTCCCTGTTTCGTCCAAGGCTCCTCATTGTAAATGTAATGAGAATCAAGACACTGTCGCCCTTCTGGAAACTGTGCTGATGTTGACAAAAAGGGAGACGCGACTCCAAGAAGAAAAGAGATTTTTGAAATCCAGTGGATGAGATCAGGAACTAATGAGGTATATGGACGAAGTCAAGATGCAGTGAGACTCAAGACTTCCCTTGGTTGGGGAGATATGCAAAGTGGAAACAACCGTAAAACTGAATCTAGCGCCAGGGGGATGACTAGACAAGGATGAGTTGTGCCAGAGGCGTGCACAATGGACAAACACAGAGATCAAAAAGGTATATGGGTTGTAATATGCTTGGGGTTTTATGGATAGTGTCATTGATGTTGGGAAGTGAAAAATTCCCCAACCAAGGGCGACAAGGGTTGCTTTTCCAGAAAAGGAAGGTCGTTAAAGGCAACAACAAAAAGCTATGAAAATGCGAAAAAAGGGTTTGTACAATTATCAAAAGAATAAAAAATAAGTTGGGACAACTGTGCAGATACAGAAACGGGTGCCCCAGTGTAATATGGCTTGGCCCAATGATGGTGCAAGTTTCTTGGTAAAACAAGTGGAGATTTAGGGCCCCATAGGCGAGTTTCTATATTAGGGAAACATATGGAGAACAATCTGCAGAGGGGTAAACTGACGGTGGATGAAATGGATGGTTAATGATACTACAGGGGTGCAGTCAGAATAGAACCATGATGAAGTGACCTGGGAGTCCATTTGGGGTAGGGTAGAAAAATGAGGAGAAGGAGTATGTGGCTGATTCTCGAAAAATGCGTAAGACTAACAAGAATCCCATATCTAAATGTTAAAAGAAACATGAGTGTCGAAATTCCAAGGAGGACTATGAATGGGACAACTCATGTGAGGAAGAGTGCTATTGGGTGGCAGTACCAAAATGCAGTGGCGACGACGGTACTGCAAAGCCGAATATATGGACCCTACAGGTAAATGTCATAGGGTGTTACTGGCGATGCAAATGATATTCAGAGAGAATGATTGCATGTCAGTATTGATGATATACCTGAAAGGGTAGCACGGATGGAGGATGACCAAGTACCTGCACATATGAAAACCGAATACCCGACGTGAACAATATCTGAAGATAAAGAACATTTAATAGTTATTCAACAAGATGTGAATGTGAGCATGCATACCTTAGTGTGAGTATGATAAAAAAATGCTCCCTTGGGGCCGAGAGTGGAAAGTGGCCTAGGGAATATGATTGTGTAGGTGGCAGGATTCTGGTCACGTGGCTGAAGACGGATTGAAAAACGGACGTTCGGAGCTCCCGGAATTGAGTCTGGAATTTTGGAAAAATGAACTATATATAGCAGTAGGACCCACAATGCCACCTCATTTGTACCTACTGTTGTAGTGAGTGGACAGGTGATGTTTTGAATAAGGGCCAGTTGAAAACGTGTGTATTCAATGATCTTAGGACATTGATATGTGAAATGATCAAGTGATTCGCATAGAGAGAAGGGACATCTCATACATTCGTTGACTGAGGTCGTGACATAATGGATGTTGGTGACATGTGTTGGGGTGGGTTCTTGCTGAAAGCTCTGGTGTATGGCTCTTAGTGTCTGCCGAAATTGAGGAAACGCTGGACAATGGTGTGTGTAATGTCCATATTCTAAACAGATGGCACATGCAAATTTGGTTCGCAATCCTTTGTTACTTGTGTTAGGGGGGATAGCAATAGTACTGGGTGAAGTGACGAGCAGTGGTGGTGCTCGAGGGAGTTGAATTAGATTGTGTAGTTTGGGTAGAGATGGGAATTTGTTGGTGGGGTGTCCATCTTTCTCGCATAGTGTGCACGGAGGTTGGACGCGTGGGGGAAGTGGAGAGATGGGATCTTTCATTTTTTGTCTGCCCCCAGCTATAGAAGGGGTGCTAGTGAGTGGGAGTGTGGGTGGGATGGTAGGGGTAAGTATGGGAATATTCATCAAGATTCCTTCTATTTGGGGAGGGATGGATGGTTGAGGGACCATCTTAGGTGGATGTAGATACCATACTGGTATTTCCAGCACCATATTAGGAAGGGTGAGCGTTGCGGCTACCTGGAAAGCTTATACACCTGGTGGGGGGTAAAAGAAAGGGATCTAGGTAATGGCTTGGGGGACTGTTTCCCAAACTGGGATATGGCCCTGAGGGAGGGGAATATCAGGAACATGTGGACATCAAAAACTTCTAGGAGATTCCTGAGGGAGGGATTTTGCGACTAGTGGGACGTCAAGGACTAAAGAGGCCTTGGTGAGAGGGAGAGTATCTTCAGTTGTCGTTTCGTTGGTGGATATGACACATACTTGTGCTGAGGGATGGATGAGTGGTGGTGCTCAGTGGTATGTCCCTAGGAAGGATTGGTCCTTAAAAATTCTGGGGGCCATCTCGATGAGTGGATAGGCATCCAGATTAGTGTGGAAAAAACGGAGGATGTTGTCAATGTTGGATGAAGGGTTAGGCTCATAATGTGATACTTGGTCGATGGTAATGATATTTCCATTATGGGGAAACATCATGGTTCGAAACACAAAAGAGGTGACTGCCTTCATAGCATAAATGTAGCTATGACCAAACAAAATATTATAGTCGAGTGGGGCATCGATAACCTCAATGTCAATAAGGATAGGTTTTCCCCCGAGTTCGATAGGGAAGTTTTGGAAGAGCCCCTCGGGAGATGAGGGTTGTCCATCGTAAGCCCTCAAAGTAATGGTGGAGGTTATTAACTCTAGAGAGATAAGTTTCTGCCATACAGTTTTGGACATGATGCAAGTGGATGCACCTTCATCGATAATGCAACGGTGGACTGTGATATTCTGTATTTTAACCGGTATTTGAAAAGTGACAAGAGTGGGGAGACGGGGTTCTCCACTGTCAATATCAAATGTGATGAGCCGAGTATCGATAGGGTCAACTTCCCCTACAGCAGAAAGTAATGATTTACGTTGATTTTTAGGCCACATCTTTGGCAAGGAGGGAAACAAGTGATTTGAGGAACCAATTGAGACATTGTTGTGGAGTAGCTTCATCTTTGCAGAGACTACGTCGTCGACACCATTCGTGAATGTGGTCAACGATGTGCATAGAGGAGGTTTGTTTAAATTTCGAGAGTAGTTTGAGGCCATTGTCATGATGAATTGGTAGTTGAAAGAATGTTAAGAATGATTTGGCCAAGGATTCAAAGGTCACATGGGACCCATATTTTTCTTCTACATACCACTTAGTTGATGGGCCAGTGAGTGTACATTGAAATAACCTTAATCGGATGAAATCTTCCATGATGTTGTTTGAAGAGCATCGTAAGTGAAAGGTCATGATATGGTTGGCAGGATCGTCTCCCAGTTTTCCTTCAAACTTGGGGATGTCTGAAGGCAGTTTGGTAGGCATTGCAGGCCATGTGGGGTTGTGTAATATAGGATCATTGGTGAGTTTAGTCAGATCCGATATGTTGAGGGAAGCCAAGTATGGCATCTGAGGTGGTGGTGGAGGATTAGTTCCAACCATGGTGTGAGTGTTGTGCGTACCTGACCCTTGAGAGGGACGAGGTGGGTTTGTACTTCCCCCTTGAGAAGAAGTTGGCCCCTTGCTTCCGTGTAAAGGAGAGTGTGGGGATGTTTGACCTTGGGAAGTGGACCTAAGCAAAGTGGAGCCAAACAAAGTTGATCCCAAGATAGTAGCACTCACAGGGGTGTGGGAAAGTACAGTCGATGATTTGGCAAGACTAGGAACTCCCCCTAGGATGGGAGGGAGATTTAGCAAGCATCTGGAACGACGGGGATTCTGTGGGTCCCCTATGATGTCCGACTAGAAAAGTGGATGTGTGCAAATGGTGATGAGAGAATTTAATGAACAAGATACTTTGTATTGCTTGAACCTTCACAATATATCTCACAATATTATGTAATTACAAGAACAACATACATAAATAAATGAATAAAAAATCATACATGTGGGTAGGTGGATTTTGTCTACGTGGAAGAACAAAAAAAACAAATGCTCATGTCCTAAAATACGTAACGTCCTTCCTCTCAAACAACACTGGACCTTCCAATATCACTCAACAATGGGGTCTAAAGCCACCGGAAGAGGAACTAGTGAAGGATGAATTAATCAGTTATAATGAGGGGTAGAGGGTGCATATCCCAAAAGAGATGGCGATATTTCCCAATAGCCACACAAAATCCAATCAAGGTGCAATTGCAGCCCACAATTGCCACCTGGGTAGATGTCCTAAAATTTGGTCACTAGGTACCTCGGTCAAAGTGTGGCATTTAGAATTTCAGCCTAAGAAATGGGTCACGGGTTGGATCCCATCCAAGAGGTGGGTGCCTCAAGGGGGGATGCACAGAACAACCAGACCTCGGCCTTCAACCCTTCACAGGTATCTCCCTGCCTTATGGTGTAGGAACACTTGACTTGGAGGATTTAAAGTTCCTTATTTGACAACTTCTATTGTTTGAAGATGTGAGAACCAGATAACGGTGGGTTATTTGGATGCCTATCCCCAAAATCCTACCTAGACTAAAAAATTTCTTTTGGCACTTCCTGTGGAGGAAAACTTAGTGAGTTTTTAGAAAAAATTTAGATGTGGTAGTTTTAGAGATTGGGGGTGTGAGCCAATACCGTTGAAATTAAGTGGGAGTGGATAGTTTTGTCAAGAAAAGGGTGGGTTGTTTCAGAATCCCTTTGGAGGAAACTTACTTCAACCTCCACGTTTCGAGAAGAAAACTATGTGAGTAGTGACTTTTGTGTGTAAACAAGTGAAAGTGTGCCAATATTTTTAATAAATTAGGTGTCACCTTGTTGCATGTGGACTTCGCTTGGTACTTACAAGTCTTGATTACCTAATTAACTAAATGTCATTGGTACAACCTTGTAGAATTTTAAAGTCCATGGGAAACTAGCATGTGGACATGTGGGTCCTTACTATTATTTTAACTCCCTAATGTGATTTAATCTAAGAAAGCTTTGAAACTATCCTAGATTGTGCATATGTGGGCATGTATGGGCCCATTACAAAACCTTTAAACTTCCCTAGTGATTTAATCTAAGAAAGTAAAATTCAATCACTATCCTATCTTTGTAGCATGTGGGCATGTATGGGCCCATTACAATCTTAAGATGTGTTTTGAAAAAAATAAACTAAGAGGAGTCCTGAGGGGGTTGTTGTCCTCTCCTAAAGATTTTGTCTTTTTAAGGGAGATTAATTTTTTCCTCAATCTCTTTCTGATTCTCAAGATCTCTTTGGTGCATGAGAGAAGAGCATACTCAACAATTGATATCCAGTTTCTGGTCCCAATGCAAGTTTTATATGTGATGTAGAATGATTCCAACTTAACTTTAGTCAAAGCAAGTCATCCATGTGGAAAAATGAAAAACAAAAAGAGGAAAAATAATGATTTTAACCCCTAAGTGCCTATGTTTTGACTAATCCATTTATATGGAGAGGGAATGTAAGTTTGGTGCATATTACAATATGCATGGAATCAATTTTAAGAAGGCTATGGGCCCCTCCACAGATCACAAAACCTTACAATGTGTAATTTTCTGGGCAGATGTGTGGGTCTCAGAGTAGACAGGGGCGCATATGGCGCCAATGCACAGGTTGAAAGTGACCTTTGGGCACAAGTGCGCAGGGTGCTCTGTGCAGAATAGTGGGTTCGATGCACATGCGTTGAAGACACGCCTGTGGTTTGAAAAACCCGCGCACGTCTGACACACGGTTGTGAAGAAAATTCCGAACAAAATTCTCTCAACTTAGCTTTGAATTTGACTTTTTGCAAGTCAGCGTGGGCCAGTTATGGTACCTGTAGGTTAAATAAACAGAAAGAAGAGCCAAAATAACCCAAATGGGGTAGGAAATTGATACCTTTCCCCAGTAGATTCGTTAATCTGTCGCACCTATTTTGTCACCTAAATGAGAAAAATAATCGTGCTTACAAGCCCAGTTGGGTCATCTAGGACAAACAACGGTAGAGGAAAGAGTTAGAAGTATAAAGCACAAAAGATAAGCAAATATTAAACTAATAACAATAAAAGGAATTAAACTATAGTGCATAAGGACATTAGAACAAGAAACAAACAAGACTCATGCCACCAATGGAAAGGATAATATTAGTGGAAAGAAAACACCAAAGAGAAAGGGAGACTTTGGGTCCCCTCTTCCTCCAAGGGAGGGCTCTTGGACCCCCAAATATTGAGCTCTTATTACAAGTGAGGAACTAAAATGAAATGGTGAAGAGAATCCAAAGCACATCCAATCTAGAGGTGATATGAATAACTAACTGAAATGGTGCTAGCATGCTCTTGATGAGGAAAAAGGATCCTCCAAGAGAATATCAACACCATAACAATACAAATGAATTCCTTGAAAATGTAGTGCACCCATGGCCTCTTTTATAGCATAACTTTGAGGCAGTATTCAACCAGCTTTTAGTATGAACAAGGGGCCATTTAGGGCACCCTTAGGTCTTTTACCAACCACCCAGCCGGATTCAGCCGAGATTTGGATGTCAAATCGACTTGGAAGCTGAACCAGAAGGGGTGCGAGGCCGACCAATATCATAAATGAATCGTTTTGAGGGTTGTGCGGTTTTTTGCGTCCATAGTCGTGCATCGTGCACATGTGCGCTTTTCCTGTGTTTATGAATGGTGCATGTGTGCGCGCTCCTTGTGTAGTCTTAGTGCATGCTGATTTTATTGCTAGTTGTATAGTTTTGGACCTTTTGGAAATGCATTTTTGGTCATTTTTGGTCCATGGGTGAACTAATAGTTGTTTGAAGATGTTGGATTCCTGTAACCATTTGCGGACGAAATTTCAGTGATAACACCATGGTCGAAGAAATGGAATCCTTACATAAGAATGAGACGTGGGGTTTAGTCAAATTACCTAGTGGAAGAAATCCCATCGAAGTGGGTATTCAAGAAGAAGATGAACGCATCAAGGAAATTCGATAAATTCAAAACTCGATTGATAGCGAAAGGATATTCCCAAGTTGAAGGAGTCAACTTCGATGAGATTTTTTCCCTTGCTGCAAAATTAACATCCATTAGAGTACTAATGTCTCTAGCTACAAAATTTGATCTGGAAATAGAACAGGTGGATGTAAAGACAACATTCCTACATGGGGACCTAGAAGAAAAAAACTACATGAAATAACTCGAAGGATTTGTAGTAAGGGGAAAGAAATATTTGGTGTGAAAATTGAAAAGATCCCTTTATGGTCTAAGAAATCACCAAGGATGTGATATCAAAAGTTTGACACATACATCCTTAGTTTGGGATTTGCGAGAAGAAAATTTGATCACTGCATATATGCCAAGGAAGAAGGTGGGTGTTTCATATATGTAGCATTGTATGTCGATGACATGTTTCTAATCGGAAATAACATGGACACAATAAAGGAGGTGAAGAAGCAGCTATCCTCCAAGTTTGACATGAAGGATATTGGTGCAGCAAACTTCATCTTAGAAATGGAGATTAAGATAAATTGAGCAGGCAGAAATCTCTGGTTGAATCAGAAGAAGTATATTGAAACAGTTTTGAAACATTTCAACATGCATGATTGCAAACCTGTAAAGGTGTCAATTCTTGTGGAAGAAAAGATAGTTGTTGAATAGTGTCCAAATACATAGGAAGAAATCAAGGATATGGCATGTGTCCCCTATGCAAGTGTTGTTGGTATTCTAATGTATGCAATGGTATGAACTCGACCATACATTGCCCATGCAATGGGAGTGTTGAGAAGATATAAGTACTAGATAGTTGTCAAGAGATTATTCAATTATTTGTGTGGCATAAAATACTATGCTATATGCTACAAAGGGAAACCTAGAAATGATAGTACAGTAGATTTACATGGCTTTGTCGATGTCAATTGGGTTGAAGATCTGGATCGATGAAGGTCAACCAGTGGATATGTGTTCAATATGTTTGGTGGAGAAATCAGCTAGATGAGTAAGTGACATGCATTCATAGCCTTGTCAACAACAAAAGTTGAATACATATCAGCCACTAATGGAAGCAAAGAATAAATATGGTTGCAACGGTTGTGTCCAGGGATCGGATTTGAGCAGATACCTATGGAGATAATTTGTGATCATAAAAGTGCAATATTTATGGCAAAGAACCCAACTTATCATTCCAAGACTAACATATTGATGTGCAATACCATTTCATAAGAAACAAGGTGCTACTAGTGAAAGTAGACACATTGTAAAACATAGCAGACTCTTTGACCAAGTCTGTAATACCCTGGTTTTAAGCCCCCGTTTTAAATAATGTATTTTGTTAATTTATGAAAGGCCAGAGTTCCCAAACAACTAAAAAAGCCAGTGTGCCTAGGAAATGTAATGTTTGATCATTACTAATAATAAATATATCACTAGATGCTAGACGAACAAGGACAAGAGTTATAGGGGGCTATGATTCCACAAGAGAGGGGGCTTGAGGGGCTAAGTATTTATTTTATATTTTATTTACCCATGTTTTTTTTAATGGATGTTATAACCCTAAATTTATCTACACATGCATACCTAGAATTTGGCCCTCTTACTTGCATTTTTTTCCAATCCATCACCGATTTTCTCTTCCAAAAAACCCATTTTTTGAAGATGTATGCACCCTGCACCAATACTTCCCACGTACATACCCTTGTTGCACCACTACAGCCCACATATGTACACATGTTGCACCAATGGAGAATATCATTTACATGAGATTCTTGGGGAATTCCATGTGGTTCTTTAATTCCAATAAATATGTAAACCTATCTTTGGGATATTTGGGCGGTTCACTCACTCATTGTTCATTGTTCACACCTTTCATTATGTTCTCTCTCTCTGATGTAGCCAAATCCTGAGATTCATTCACAAGATCAAATAAACCATGCAAACACAGGAGAATGGAAAAATAACTCTCTTTTATTCCTTCTCCATCCTAACTATTACAATTGAAGTTCAACCCCTTATAACTACTATATGGGATTTTCGAAAACAACTAATTTTAGAAAAACAACTAAATTTACAAAATTCTCGCATGACTCTAAAACTGACCACTAACTAAGACATAACTAGTGTGACACTATTTTTCAAATCCCTTTTCTGATTAATCTCATAAACTAAGAGATAATTGATAATTGAAAAATTAAAAACTCTCGTAAAAACACTAAAACCCCAATTCAAGGCCTTATATGAAGGAATTTGGCCCCGGAAAAGTGTCGAAACGACGTTTGATCGGATACATCCAATCAACATGGCAGTGAACTCTTCAAGACACAAATCCTCGTCAAAATTTCATCCCAAACAGATAACTGATTCAAACATTATGACCCTTGGAAAATCCCTGAAAAATACCTGCATCATTCTCCTCTGGTTGAAAAGAACGCAACTCCTACAAGTTATTGTCTTCAAATTGTTTCCATTTAATGGGATCTAGGTTCAATAATTCACCCTCTGTAATCCACGCACTCTTTGTTGGTGCTACACCTTCCCACTATACCAGATATCGGTTTTATTGGCCTTGTCGAGTATGAAGGGTCTTCTTATCTAAAATATGTGCAATCTTTTCCTTTTTCTTGCTTGGAATGGCATGTTTCCAATCCACCTCTACCTGACTATCATCACCCAATCATCCCCATGGAAGATATACAAATCATAAACGTTAAACATAGGGGAGATATCGAGGTCAGCTGGTAAATCGACCTTACAAGCATTGTCGTTGATTTTCTTGAGAATCTTGGAAGTACCAATTTTCTTATACTTCAATTTGTGGTAGGTTCCTCGAGGAAACCGCTACTTTCGTAAACAAACCATCATAAAATCACCTTCATTGAATAACTGGTCTCGTTGATGAGCATCTTTGATAATTTTGTTTTGTTCATTACTGGCCTGCAATTTTTGTCTCACCTGTTGTTGCAATTGTTGAATGTTATCTGCAAATTCTTCCCCATCATCATTGATCCTATCCCCAAGTGGTAGTTGCACCAAATATAGGACACCCATAGGATTTATACCGTAAACAACCTGAAATGGAGATTTACCTATAGATCTATTCACTGAACTATTGTAGGAAAATTACGCTTGAGGTAAATCCAAATCCTATTGCTTGGGATTCTCTCCAACAATGCTTTGTAACAGTTTTCCCAAACTCTGATTTACCACCTCGGTTTTCCCATCTGTTTGGGGGTGATAGGCACTGTTGAAATGTAATTTAGTCCCCATTTTCTTCCATAAAGTCCTCCAAAAATTACCTAATAATCGAGTATCTCTATTAGAGGTAATATTTTTTGGAATCCCATGCAATCTAAAAACTTCTGAAAAAAATTAAAAAAGTGTCACCCTCGATGCATCACTAGTTTTCTTGCAAGCAATGAAATGAGCCATTTTAGAGAACCTATCAACATCCACAAAAATAGAATCATTACCTCACTGTGTGTTTGGGAGTCCCAACACAAAATCCATGCTCAAATCTGTCCATGGACCTATGGGCACTGTTAATGGCATATACAACCTTGTGTTATGTGAGTGTCCTTTAGACATTTGACAAATCCTACATCGTGCCACATACTCGGTTATATATTTTTTCATCTTCGGTCAATAATACTTATCTTCGATTAAGGCTAGTGTCTTATCCTTTCCAAAATGTCTTGCCAAACCACTACTGTGAAGGTCTCTGATAATAATTTCCCTCATTGAACCAATTGGGATGCATAGTTGTTTTCCTTTGAAGAGGTATCCATCTTGCATAAAATATTCACCTTAATTAAGATCCATGTTCCCAGCAATTGGATTCTTCAATTGTTCCACAATCTACCGAAAATCATTATCATATGCATAGATATCCTTTAATGCAACAAACCCAATTACTTGATTTTCTATGGTTGTCAAAATAACAGTGCACCAACTCAAAGCATCTGCAAATTGATTATGTCGTCCTGATTTGTTCTTCAAAACAAAGGTGTAGCCTTGTAAGAAAGAGACCCATTTTGCATGTCTATTGTTCAATTTATTTTGGGTGTTTACATATTTTAATGCAATATGATCGGTAAATAACACAAACTCCTTCAACACTAGATAATGCTTCCAATGTCTGAATGCTTCCACAATTGCATAAAATTCTATGTCATATGTGGAGTAGTTCTTTCTTACCTCATTCAATTTTTCACTAAAGAATGCAATTGGTCTACCTGCTTGGCTAAGTACAGCTCTAATGCCTACATGTGAAGCATCACAGTCTACCTCAAACACTTTATCAAAATTCGGGAAGGCTAATATGGGTGCCTATGTTACATTCTTCTTTAGAAACTTAAAACTTTCCTCAGCTTCATTGATCCACATGAATGTCTTGTCTTTGGTGCAATCTGTTATGGGAGCTACAATACTGCTAAAATTTCAAATAATTTTTCTGTAAAAGGTGGTCATCCCATGAAAACTTCTTACCTATGCGATGCTCTTGGGACTAGGCCACTCCAAAATTGCTCTGACCTTCTATGAATCCATATTGACTCCCTCTGCCAAGATGAAAAAACTCAGGAACACCAAACTTTCTTGCATGAAACTACATTTCTTCAGGTTTGCATAAAGTTGATGTTTTCTCAATGCATCCAATATAATTTTTAAATGCTACAAGTGATCTTATTTTTTGTTACTAAAAACTAGGATGTCATCAAAATACACAACAAACTTACCATTATAAGGTCGAACCACAGTATTCATCAGCCGCATAAAAGTGTTAGGAGCATTGGACAACCCGAATGGAATCACCATCCATTCATATAATCCATCCTCGGGTCTTGAAGAAAGTGTTCCATTCATCCCCTTCATGAATCCAGATCTGGCGATATCCACTTAGTAAATCAATCGTACTAAAATATTTATCTCTGGCTAGCACATCCATCATGTCGTCCAACCGCGGTATAGGAAACTTATATTTGATGGTAATTTTATTGATTGCTCTGCTATTTGTGCACATCCTCCATGTATTATCCTTTTTTGGAGTCAACAATGTCGGTACAACACATGGAATTATGCTTTCTCTTACCAAACCTTTCTTTATAAGTTTTGTCACTTGTCGGTTGAGCTTTACATGTTGTGTAGGACTCATCCTATAGGCTTCCTGATTAGGTAAAGATGATCCTGGGATCAGATCAATGTGATGTTCAATATACCTCTCTGGTGGAAGACCATCAGGTATTTCATTAGGGATAACATCAACATATTCTTCTAGTAACTTGGCCACTTCAGTAGCAATTGGTATGTCTTCCATGGCTCCTTTTTGAAAAATTAACGCATAGAAGAATATCGTTCCTTTGTTTCCTTAAAAAACTCTCTTTCTAACAACATATTCTCAGTTTTTCCCTCATCCTTAAGGGAAATAAGACGACTTTCAATCCATCCTTCCAGAAGGTGTAGGTATTATTTCCTCCATCATGCATGACTTTTCTGTCATATTACCAAGGCTTCCCCAATAACACATGGCATGCATCCATCTGAATGACATCAAACAATACTTCATCTTTATAAGTCTTACCAATGGAAAACTTGATCAAACATCTTTTATTAATAGTGACTTCATTCCCTTTTTTGAACCATGCAATTTAGTAAGGATGGGGATGTGTTTCACAGCATAATTTCAACTTATCTACCATCTCTTTGGAAACCATATTCTCACAACTACCACTATCAATAATAACTTGACATACCTTTCCCCCAGAAGCGCATCTGGTTTGAAAAATATTTGTTCAAAGCCAAGAATCTTCATTGTTGCTACCCTACCTTTGATTTTTTGGGGAATCACCATTGACCTTTGTATCATGAGACTCTCCCCCATATCAGTTGGGACTTCAGATTTAGCTCCTTCTTCTTCATTCTCATCTTGGATCAAGTTCAAACTAGGTTGTTTTCCTTGCTTCGAATCTTTCATGTTATAACTTGGGAATTCAAATGCTCGATGACCCTCTACACCACACCTGAAACACACATAAGGTCCTCCTCTACCACCATCGTAATCTGTACCCCTCTGAAATCCTCTTCCTCGTGGTTGATTTAGGTTACCTTGTCGAGTATCTTCTGTTTTCTCAACTCCTTGGGATGATTCGCCTCTGTCATAGTTAAAACCACCTTGTGAGGAAGATTATGTACCCCTCCTTGCTCCTCTATTCCTTTGAGAAAATTTTCAGTTTATCTTTTTCTCAGCCTTTAAGGCTAATTGATATGCCTCTTTCGCATTGTGAACTCTATGCATTCTTAGTTCATCTTGAATAGAAATTTTTAAACAATTCACATACCTTGTAGCCAGTTTCTCATCAGTTTCCTGGTGATCCACATGAATGGATAACTAATAAAACTTATTTGTGAGTTCCTCCACAGTGGACAAGTTCTGCTTCAAGTTCTTAAATCTACAAAAAAGGTTTTGGGCATAGTCCAGAGGCAAAAATAATTCTTGCAATTTTTTTCCATCTTTCTCCAGGTCTTAATTTTGTCTTTTCCTTTTCTTATTTTTTCTTTCTGCACATGATCCCACCAGATCATGGTGTGACCCTTCAACTTGGTGCATGAAAATTTCACCTACTTTTCATCTGGCATAGGCTACCATTCAAAAAATGTATCCATGGCGTTCAACCAATCTATTAACTCCTTTGGTTTAAGATTCCCTGCATATTCTGAAACTTCCATCTTGATCATATATTTCTCCCTTCTAGAGCCCTGAGCATCCTTTCTTCAAAATACACACGCTCTAATTTTTCTTATTCATGTTCTTCATATTCTTCATGTTTTATATGTTAATCTACATCTCCTTGGTCTGTCTCCTTATTAGACACTTCTCTTTGTATTATTCTCTAACTATCCAACATGCTTGTAAGATATGATACTTACCTTTGGAGTTTTTGCATATATTTGTGCATCTGAGCAAGACTTGCTCTTCCTCTTCCTCTCCCAGCCATCTTCCTGCTCCAATACCAAATGATGTAGCCAAAGCCTGAGATTCATTCACAAGATCAAATAAACCATGCAACCACATGAGAATGGAAAAATAACTCTCTTTTATTCCTTCTCCATCCTAACTATTACAATCAAAGTTCAACCCCTTATAAATACTATCTGGGATTTTTGAAAACAACTAATTTTAGAAAAACAACTATTTTTTGGAAAAAACAACTAAATTTAGACAATTCTCGCATGACTCTAAAACTGACCACTAACTAAGAGCTAACTAGCGTGACATTGTTTTTCAACTTGATTTTATGATTAATCTCATAAACTAAGAGATAATTGATAATTGAAAAATTAAAAAATGTCGTAAAAACACTAAAACCCCAATTTGAGTCCTTATATGAAGGAATTTGGCCCCGGAAAAGTGTCAAAACAACGTCTGACCGATAGATATGATAGAAAGAACAATGAACTCTTCCATATGAAACTCCCCATAAAATTTCAGCCAAAACGGATAACTGAGTCAAACGTTATGACCCTCGGAAAATCCCTGCATCACTCTCCATTCACTATTTCACCCACTCCTCATTCCTCATTCATTTGGATCTTGGCTTGGGAAAGAAAAACAAATTGTTGGAGAGGAGCCATTATTTTTTTGGTTTTAATGAATGTTGGTGTATTCCAACCATGATTTAATTCCCACATGTTTGAGATGCATTGGCATGTGTTAAGTTTTGCTCGCAACTACGAATCCTTAGAGTCCTAGCATGGAGATTATTGACCAGATGCATTGGAGCGCTGGAAGGAGGTGGATAGCCTAAGGGACTGCATGGTAGAGAAGGGGGTCCATTCTCTTGGGTTTTGCAGGCTGGATAGAAGAGAGCTGGTGTACTTTGGATTTTTGTGTGTGGAGAAGCCTGTGAGAGTTTGAGTGTTGACTAGTTTGGGAAGCTGAGTGATACCCTGGAACCATCCTTGTGGATTCATATCCTTGGCTCAGGGGTGACATTTTTGTTGAGACTTGGAACGGTAGTGTCTATGGTTGGGTGGAACATCCTTGGTCTACATCTAGTTAGTGATTTGTTTCATTAAAGATAAGTGCTCTTTGTCATGGTTTTATCTACATGTATATTTATTTTTGTTGTGTATTACTTATTATCTTTGGGATTCATGCTTATAATGTGCATACTTGTTGGTTATTGCTTCTTATGGAATTATATTCATTTCTTTTATGTTGTAGCATGAATCTTGATCTCTACATGTGAATATTTCATGCCTCTTTGTTAATTATAAATTTATCAGAAATTGAAATCAGTTCAGAAGTGAGTTTTGAAGTAGTGTGGTCGGCTCATGGGTGGTTGGGTATGTTACAAAGTCTGTGAGTGTTTTGAAGTAACAAGTTCTCTTGGTGCAAAGAGGAAATGGGAATTGTTTCCCTGGGTCTGTGAACAAAATTTCAGGAAACTCTTGGTTCAACAAAAAAGACAACAAGTGGGAGAATGTTGGGTTGTTATATTCTTTGCAATGAAAGTCGAGTCAAGGTAGATTGATTGGTAGTGAAAGTCGAAGGTTGAAGTGCTCTACTGAGCAAAATCGAATTAGAAGTAAGTGACAGCAATTCAAAGAGGTCAACCGAAAAGAGTTCGACGGGAGGTTGTGTGGAAATCGACTGAAGACCAAATGAAGTTCAACCGGTATTCAACTGGTAATCCAACTAGAATTCAATTGTAACATAATCCAAAGATTCACTAGGTTTGTATCCAATGATCTGCATGGATATATAACCATTTTTTAGCACCTTTCTTTAGGGTTTTGCCTATTGTAAATCCTAGAAATAAGGTGTGTTGTAGTACTGTAAAAGCTAATCTTTAGATCAATTGTTTACTATAGTAATGATCTTCATGCTAATCTTTAGCAGTAGGTTTTTGGTCATCTAGATGTAATTTGAATAGGCTACAAGTTTGTTCTTGTGTAAATCAAGAAGGTATGATGTCAATTGTGTCTTAGGTGTAGACCCAGGTTAGGCATGTAACATTTTATTATGAATGAATAAGACAACAAGAGAGAAACACGCTTAAGGAATGTTGGTTTTCTCGTTTGGGTTTCTAGGGTAAAATCTCAGTGTATTGTAAGTTTTCTTTGTCATTTGATTTCTAGCTTAAATCTTTCTTCCTCTCTTTTGCTAGGTTTAGTGTGGAAGTATAATTTCCTAAAAAATAGAGCATAGATAAGGGTTGAAAGAGAAAAGAAAAAGGAATGCAAAAGAAAAAAATCCAAAGCACTCGAGCTAATTAGGCTACCTCCTGAAGATAAAAGAAAGTTTGTGAAGAAGTGGAATCACTAAAGGCTAAGGAAACACTTGAGAAAGAGCATGAAACAAGACTAAAAAGGCATGTAAACTTTTTTAGATTGTGAGTCCCTAAACAATTACAAAGTCTGAGACAACCTACTTATGATTTGTAATCCTTATCTATTGATGAGGTGTTATCATGATCCATTGATGAGTTTCAAGTGAGATATAGATCCAGAAGTGGTCAAATCCATGTATTATAAATTTATATCATGAGATCAATATATGTGTAGAGAATGGAATAAAACATTTTCTGACAGTTCTTGTCTTGTCTTGCTTGTGCTCTATTTGTTAACATGGTATCAGATCTCTTATGGTCTTAAAGGCATGATAACACCATGGTAGTGATCCATGGAAGGTGAAGTGTAATGATACAAGGAAATCTCTCATTGGTTTGTGATGAGAAAATATGTCCCTAGCAAGAGGATTCCATGGTCATGCAAAGAATCTGTGCTACTACCTACAAGGTCATAGTTATTTTGGTTTCCTGTAGATTTAATTGGCCATTGATTGTTTTATATTTTTTGTAAAATTATCCCTACATATTACATTTAAGATGTCCCGTGAATGAGATATTTGAAAAATAGACATTTTTAGATATCTATGAAAGTTGAAGATCTCCTTGATTTGTAAATATCATAGATCTCGTTTAGATCCAATTATCACAAAGCAGATCTATAGATAAATCTATTAGTGGAGTGGTTGCACTCCATGGTAGAGAATTCTTGAAGATAGATCATCCCTCATTCAATATGAATGATACATCCCATGTACAATCACATAGTAGATAGATCTTGTTGAACTTCCTACATTGATCGTCGGGGTTGTTTATATGGTTATATTTTACAAATATAAGAATCATACGATACCTCAACATTGATCAAGACTCCAAAAAAGGACTGATGAATAATTCCAAAGGAAGGTGGATTCAGCTCGAGAGAATCAAAATCATCGAAGACTCCCATACAAATCATTGGAGCACAGCCAAACAACAAATATATCTGTGAAGAGTAGTGGATCTAGGAATTCTTGTATGTATTGTGTGTTGGATGGTGGTGTACTCATAGCTACCACCCTATTAATCAATCGATCAGACTATTTGTTTGCAGAGGTTAAATCCCAAAAGAAAATAGGATGCGGAAAAAAACAAAAAGAAGAAGACTTCCATGCTCAGAGAAGCTGCTACCATGTCTATGAACTCAGTAATGCCTCCACCCATCATTCTCAATCAATTAGTGAAATATGTCGCAACAAAGGAACAATACATCAATAAATATGTGAATATATGATTGTACATGAAATCCATGTAGCAGAAGAAAGTGCAAGTGCTTCTCGTTATGATTACATAACTAGCCTTGCAAAGTTGAAGCATCTGGGGTTATGGTGCCATATTTTTCTCCCATTTTTTGTTTCTTCAAATTCATTTTCACATCGTTCTTCAATATTCCTTTACAGCATTTGAAATTGTATATATAATTCACACATAAGTTCATAAGAACGATTCAAAACTTAAGGCAAGGATGCAATATTGTTAATGAAATCATCCAAGATTGTCATGGAAAATGCTTGAAAATGTTGTTCAATAACATTTTATTATCAATCGTGATTCAAACCCTCAAATAATTATGAAGAATCAGTGGGAATTTTATCTCAGATATGCATTGTAGGATAAATATCCAATATCAATGACAATAGTGCTCCGACAACGCAAGAACTATTGTAAACTTGAAAGATCCTAGCATGGAATTGATAACGAGAGGTTAAATCAATCGACTGACTACCTAATTTAGTATTCGCTCGATTCCAAAAATCCCATACCCAAACTTTGATGAAATCCACCGCTCAAGATAATCATAGGCTCTTCAGACCAATGTGAAACAATGATTTCTGGTGAACTAGATATTCCTTTAGGGATCTGCGCCCTTCTCCAACTCACGTAGAGAATCATGATTTGCCAAAAAAAATCCTAATGCAGTTTGAAATGAAGGTAATTATTTTGATTCTCTGTATCCCATATGCAATGGCTCTTCTTCATATTCAAGATTTTCCAAAGTTACAATTGTTAAATGAAGTTGAAATTTAAACATATTTTGAAAGTATTGGGCAAAATATTTTTTCTTCTTTTTTAAAAGCACATGGAGTCACTTTGGGCAAAGACATTTGTTCAAAAAAAAAGGCTTGGAGAAATTAGTTTGGTTAAAGAATTTGTAATTATAAAAGAGCTTGGAGAATTGTTGTAAAGGTATAAGGCTTTTAATTGGCAAAGATGAGATATGAATACTATTGAAGGATTCCATTTTTAATGTTCTCACAAGAAAGATATTCATAATAAAGTAAAAAACTTCCTTGGCCTAGATCTATACTAAAATCGGAATAAGGGGATCTAAGGAATACTATGTGCTTGTACTAAAATTGGAATAAGGGGATCTAAGGAATATTATGTGCTTGTGTATGTTTTTTAGATGATTTATGTCTAGTTTTTTACACTCATTTAATTTGGCAAGAAAATTTAGCACACAATGCTCATGCGCTCATGAAGTCCAATGGTGATTGCAACAATTAAGTGTCTTGAAGTCTTCTCAAACTTACCATATTTTTAAATTGGTAAAAGGTTGTGTCATTTTCAAATATTTGACACGAAGTGGCAAACTGTAAATCCATCAAGAGTAAAATTTATTTCTTGAGTTGAATTGTCAACATTAAAGGATAAATCATTGAATCTAAGCAGTGAATTGTATGAAGGGTAAATTTCCAAACCCTTTCAAGTCAATAAAAGTGTTTTTCAAGTTAAAATTTAATTGTGAATGTTATCATCAAGACCTACCTGAAATTTGAATAAGGAGATCAAGAGAGTCATCAAAATTAAGTTATTGTAATCACACTTTAGGGTGCATGATCGGTACTACCCAACACCCTAAGGTGACATCAAATCAAGAGAATGTAATATAAAATAAACAAGTGCAAGCGAGTGAGTGCAATGAGAAAGTACAAGTGAGTGTGAGAAGAATAACAAATGGGTGAAGTGGAAAAGAGTTTACAAAATGCCTCTCAAGAAATCAAGGAATTCCAAGACTACAAGCATGAATTTCATAATTGGCTTATTGATCTTCATAATCAAATTAATATGAAGGATCAATTGATTGAATCACTTGAGCTGAAATTAAGAAACATGATAGATGTAGAGCATTTGAAACAAATGAACTCATACAAAAGTTTGATGCAATTTGTGATACAGAGGATCTAATACAAAAGGATAATGCACTTCTGATACAGATGAGCTCATACAAAAGGTTGATGCAACTTGTGACACAAAAGACTTAATGCAGATGATTGATTCTACTTGTGATACACGTGACCTAATGGTGGATACAAAATAAACACAGGAGATGGATGATGATTCCTTAAGTAATCATGAGATGGAATCATATAATGGACCAATGAAGAAAATTATTGTTGAAAATGAGTCAAAAGGAGGAGCCTAGAATGAAAGCAACAATAGAAACAAATGTGAATTTGAAGATACAAAAGAAGAACATCAAAAATTACAAAATCTTCTTTCCAAGATGATTGTTATACCTTGGAAATAATTTTCATTCGACAAAAATTGGCATGGCTTAGGTTATGACAAAGGAAAAACCTTTCAAATCCTAGATTACTCCAAACTAGTTCAATTTGTGAGTGAAGTATTTCTTGAATAAGTTAAGAATATTGACAATAAGTGTCAACATTGTCATAGAGTTGGTCACTTGGAGACACAGTGTTTTGATCTCCATCCTTATATTCATTATGGGAAGACAAAACATCTCTAAAAAAAGTGTCGAAAGAAGAAGAAGGTTAAGAAAACAGTCCATTATGGTTGGATAAGATCTTGGAAATGGAATCAACAAGTAAAGAAGCTACATACGTCTTACAGTATAGTCCATACATAGGTAAAGGCACATTTGTATGGAGAAATGACAAAAGAAAAAAACTTTCAAAGAACTATTCCAAATTGTTTTTTGCATGATCTTATCCCAATACTACATGTTTTTTGAAATTGAATCATGAATCTGAAATTGTACTCTCTACATGTCAAGGTGGGGAGTACATTGATAAAACAACAAGATAATATCCAACAACTTCAGGGTGGTAGTATATTCTAAAAATGGTGAGTGGTCAACCAAAACCACCACATTGTTCAAGTCAAAAAGGTTAGTGGTCAACAAAAAACCACCAAATATCATTAAAGAACAGAAGAATCCAAAAGTTCAAGATTGGATCCCTTCAAAAACTTTTCACCTTGTACCTAATAGAGGGGGATATCAAATATCAATTATGATAGTCAAGATTCAAGTTTATAAGTCCTATGACATTCAAACTTTAATCGGAATTAGGGAATTCCAGTATGGAAACTACTCTCCTCAACAAACTATCTACAATCAAATCAACTATTCATTGGGATGCTAGTCAACATCGAATTGTTTCCAAATTCGGAGAGAACTTTGGTGATCCTATTTTTTCACCAAATTATCAAGGGAATGTCCAAACATGGCACTTATTTACTTCCAAAGATTCTACTCTCTTCGGATGAACCATTTAGCATCGAAATATTGGCATTTTTTTCAGGCATATCTTCATCGAAGCTCAGTTCAAAAGTTTCAAATTGAATACTAAAGATGATACCAATTATTGTTTCCTTACTAGTACAATTATTTAGACTTGTTATTGAGAGGAGGAATGTTATATTTTGAGTGTTGGATTACTAAGAGGGGGGGTGAATTAGTAATAGAACAATCTAATCCTTTTTAACCATATAATCCAAGTGTTATATCAATGTAGCATTATCATCCAATAACTACAAAGTAAATAAGCAATGAACAAATGAACAATCATACACATAGACAGTACACCAGTGTTTTTACGTGGAAACCCAAAGTGGGAGAAAACCACGAAATTCTTTTTATTATATGTCATGAAGAATTACATTCATTGGAAGCACCAACTTCCTTTGTTTTCCAGCTACAACTGGAAGGAGGATCCAACACCCTAGTTTCTCAGGCTACAACCTGAGGGAAGATCCAACTCCCCTATTCTATGGCTACAACCAGAAGGGGGCTACAACCCCCTATTTTCTCCGGATACAACCATAAGGTGGCTACAAGCACCTGTCCTTGCCCCGTTCAACCGCCCTGACGTATAAGTAGAATGATGGAACCATTGTCACACTATCATTATGAGATATATCATTGTACAACTATATCAACCTGTACCACTAACCTGTATCCAACATGTACAACTTCCCTGTAATCAATATGTACCTGAACTGAACATGTATCAACAAAATACAATAGGTACGTGACCTGTAGTGATGTAGGATGCGTATGTGTGTGCCCTATTTGTTATGCAGCCCACGTATGTACGCGATCAAAATTTTATGCAGCCTGCATATTTCTTTTGAAAACTAAGGTTTTCTTTCTCTTTGAAAACTTCTAACCCTCTGTAACTTTTTCACATAGATCTGTAACCTGTCACTATATCCAAACTGTAACTGTAGCCTGTACATGCATCCTCATACATAACCTTTACCCTAAGCATATATATATATATATATATATATATATATATATANTCATGAACAATTATAATAACCCTCACATGATCTAGTCATCAAAACCTTTCTGATATTCAGCCTCTCAATTCATCAACCACTTCACAATTACAAGCTCTCAACCATGTACCACAAAAACCCTTATCCATATGCCAAGAAATACAAGATGTGCCTCAACAAGAAGTACCAATGATAAATATACCAGCATTGTATTTCTGTAGATTTGACTTATGAAGAAGATCCCATGAAACCACTAGTCTCTCTAGGGAGAATTCTCAAAACTCCATAACCATTTCTCATGCATACATCAAAATCCAACTATCCATAGAAATAAGACATACCTTTTGAACCAATGGATAGATCTGATGTATCTGAGCATTGTAGACCTTCATGGGATCTTGATCTTAGAATCTAGAACCTCTGCATCTTCATCTCGTCAAGTTTCCATGGATTTACCAACATGTACGCACCCTAATACACTGTCAGCCTACGTACATATGCACCCTAATACATTGTCATCCCACGTACTGTACGCACCCTATTACATTATTAGCCCGTGTACGCCTCATAAACTAGGGTTTTCTTGTATTCGTTGTAATTCCGAAACTTTCATCGTCAACCCTTCGTACTACCTCATACTTTCGCAATTTCATATGTATCAATGAGTACTTGCAATAAGCCTTACACAACAAAATATATTCAATGTGTTCAAGTGTGATAAAATGAGAGAGCCTTGCCTCTTATTTATACTTAGCATCCCACTTTCCTTATTTTAGGGAGTTCTCCATTAACTTAATTATTTAAATAATTTCTTTTTCAAACACTTTGACTTTTGGGGGCTTCTAGATGACTCATGAGGGTCCTCCAACTTCACATGGCCATAACTCTCTAACCGTGAGGAGTTATGTGATGTTCCAGATACCACTAGAAATGGTATGACAAGCACTATCCATCTAGGATAGTTTCACTGAAAAATTCATTGACCTTCATCTCATTATTCCACAATTAAGCATGGGTTCTTTAACCATACTTATAGGATAACTCAATCCACAAAGCATCTTCCCATGAGGGCTTTCACCATAAGGGGAAAACTTTGGAGTTCATCCATTTGTACTTCTTATCAACTATGACAAGAATATAATGAGTCATCATTACATCAAACAAACTTGGTTCCATTACCCAAACCTTTGTGCTACCAAAATTTGCTATCGGAATTTCTTTAAGGGTTGACATCAATGAAAACCAACCTTAATCAACAATATCCCCCTTTACAATTGATGGAAACACTCTAATGCAATACTAAAATCATGTCATGGAATACTGAAGTCGTATCACTCATGCTCCCCCTGGAACCATGCCTATGTCCTCTGCATCTATGTGACCATTGCTCCCCCTGGAATCATGCCTTTGTCCTCTGCATCTGATAAATCTCTCCCCCTTTGTCATCAATGGCAAAGGTATATTTCCATCTGGGGTTTCTCCCCCTAATTGATGTGTCATCTTTATGGTGCTTCCTCGTGTACATCTAAGACATATAAGATAATCATTCAAAAGCATTCATTTTGGAGTAGAAATAACTCCAAGTCTCTGGCGAATATACTCAAAGGCTTCCCGTGGAAGTGGTTTTGTAAATATGTCTGCCACTTCTTCTTTTGTGCCCACATAGTCAACTCTGATGTTCTTTTCTGCACCATGTTCCCATAGAAAGTGATACTTGATTGGAATTTGCTTCATCTTGGAGTGCATCACCGAGTTCTTTGAGATATCGATGGCGCTTGTATTATCACAATACATTGGAATGGGATTATCATACTTAACCTGTATATATGTCAGAGTTTGTTTCATCCAAAGAACCTATGTACAACATGTTGTTGTTGCAATATACTCTGCCTCGGCTAAAGATAAAGATATTGATGATTGTTTCTTGCTTATCCATGATACTAAACACTCACCCAAGTAGAACGTTCCTCCACTGGTGCTTCGTTGGTCATCAATACAACCTACCCAATCTACATCTGTGTAGGCAATAAGTGATAGATCATTTCCTTTTGGATACCATAATCCAAACTCTTTTGTTCCTTTGAGATATCTGAAAATCCTCTTCACTGCTAATACATGTGATTCCTTTGGTGCTGCTTGAAATTGTGCCACTTGTCCAACTTCCTGCATTACATCTGGTCTGGATGTTGTCGCATATAGTAAGCTACCAATCATTGACATGTATTGCCTCTAATCTATAGACTTTGAATCATCATATTTTTCTCAACTTGCAACTGGTTTTCATGGGAGTGATAATTGGTTTGCAATCTTCCATTTTGAACCTCTTTAGCATTTCTCTGATATACTTGGTTTGAGAAATAAAAATTCCTTGGTTTCTTTGACGTATCTGAAGTCCCAGAAAGAAGGATAGTTCTCCAAGTAATGACATTTCAAATTATTTTTTCATATCCTTTTCAAATTTTTGGCTTAACCTATCATCATCACTACCAAAAATAATATCATCAATACAAACTTCAATTAATAAAATACTACCTTGACTTACCTTGATGTAGAGGTTGTTGTCTACACTTCCTTTTCTGAACCCTGCCTAATGTAATTATTTATCCAGTCTAGAGTACCATGCTCTATGAGCCTATTTTAGACCATACAAGGCCTTCTTTAATTTACACACATAATCTATGTTCTCTGACAACTGAAATCCTTATGGTTTTTCAATGTAGACTTCTTCTTCAAGTTCCCCATTCAGAAAATTTGATTTTACGTCCATCTGATACACTTTAATATTTTTGGAGCATGCATAAGCTAAAAGAAATTGGATTGCTTCCATTCTGGCAACTAGGGAAAATGTCTCTGCAAAGTCAATTCATTCAACCTATGCATATCCTTTACATACCAATATAGATTTGTTCCTTGTAACCTGTCCATCTTCATTCAATTTATTCCTACATTCCCACTTTGTGTCGATCACATTCTTATCCTTTGGTCTTGGAACCAATTCCCAAGTGTCATTTTTCTCTATTTGATCCAATTCTTCATCCATGGCCTTATACAAAATTCATCATTACTAGCCTCTTCAAAACAGGTTGGTTCAATCGTAGATGAGAGTGTTAGGTGTGTTTGTTTCGATGAACGCATTCTTATTCTAGTCTCAACTCCCACATCTTTGTTTTCGATAATATGATCTGAAGGATGATTCTTCTGTACTCATCTTCTAGGTGTCTTTGGAGGCACTTGTTAAACTTTCTCTTCTGCTTCTGTCGGATACTCTTCATCTTCCCCTTCTTTTTCATTTTATGTTTCTTCTTTGTAAAGTTGTTCCATTGATTTATTTTCTTCTTCATTTAATTATTGTCTACATATTTCATCAATTGTTATGTTGATGTTTTCCACAACTTTGTTCAATCTCAGGTTGTAACACTTGTATTTTTTCCTTGTACTTGAGTAACCAACAAGTACTCCTTTGTCCACACGAGAGTCAAAATTTCACATTCTGCCATCTTCTCTTTTGATGTAGCATTTGCTTCCAAAAACTCTGAAGTGCTTCACATTTGTTGGTCTTCCTTTCCATAGCTCATAGGAAGTTTTGTCAGTGTTGTTTCTGATCATTACTTTGTTTTGAATGTGAACTGCTATATGCACTGCCTGTGTCCAAAAAATATCTGTCAATTTGGAATCTGTTAGCATTGTTCGAGCCATTTCCTGCACTATCATGTTCTTTCTTTCAACAACACCACTCTGTTGAGGTGTCCTAGCAACAGAGAACTGCCTTTTTATTCCATGACTGTTGCAGTAGTCCATAAATTCCTTTGACGTGAACTCTCATCCATTATCATATCTCAATCATTTGATTTTTGAATCCATTTCATTTTCAACCATTTCCTTGTAGATCTTGAAGTTTTCAAAATCTTCTGACTTATTCTTGAGAAAGCAAACTGCAGTCATTCTTGTATAATCATCAACTAATAACATAAAGTATTTCTCACCTTTTAAACCCTTTGTTGTAGTTGGTCCAACTAGATCAATATGCACAATTTCCAGTGGTCTTGTCGTTGAATATTCCTTTGATTTGAACCTGGTCTTTGTTTGCTTTCCTTGTTGACAATGCTTGCATAAAGTGTTGGTTGGTTTCGTGATCTGGGGCATTTCTCTAACTGCTTCTTTTTTGCTGACTTTGACAAGGTTATCAAAATGTATGTGACCCATTCTTCTGTTCCATAGCCAACTTTCATCTTCCTTTCCTAGACTACACTTTTCATTTCCAATTTCACTTAACACATATATGTTTCTTGAATTTCTCACAGTTGTAACAATCAATTTTCCCGAACCTTCTTTTAATATCTCGCACTTTTGTGAATCAAAAGTAACTTTATGACCTTGGTCACACATTTGACTCACACGTAGAAGATTATGTTTCATATCTTCTACTAGTAGAACATTTTATGCCTTTGTATTCTTGTTCCCAATTCTGACTGTGCATTTTCCAATGATTTTAGTTGAATCATCATTTTTGAAGGAGACTAGTCCATCTCTTTCCTTTCTTAATGTAAGAAAATTGTCTCTATCACCTGTCATGTGTTTTGAACAACCATTGTCAACATACCAACCATGTTTCTTCTACTTAGATTGAAGAGCGAGTGTGCATTCTTCATTGTCGTATTGATTCTGCTTTCTTATCCATGTCCTTTTCTGAGGTTCATGTCTGTGATTGTTCTTGTTTTGTTGTGGTTCTATAGGAGGGATTGTCATTCTGCAATATTTGGCCATGTGTCCAAAGTTTTTACACTTGTAGCATTCCACTTCAGTGTTCAATGATTCAAACATGTTGTAACTTCTTCTTTGTGTTTCACTAGGCCTTCTTGGATAACCCTTTTGTGTATGACGTTCAAAGTTGTTTATGTTCTTGTTGTTATCTCTGCAATTCACAACTTTATTTCCAAAATTATTACATGCATAACATAAACCAAAAAATATAGTTTGATACCTGGGAGTTGAATATCTTGTGAAAGGAGGTGCTCTTATGAATCATTCTTCTTCCTGAGACCTATCAATTTATATTGGTCGTTGATTCTGAAATATGAATCTTCTTGGTGGAGGAGTGTCCCTGTAATTTTCTATGTAGACCTTCCTATCCCCTTTGATTGTTTTTGCATAGATTTTTGGATATGTTTCTTATTCTATTGTTTTGTATATTGATCCATTTTTTGTTTGATTGTATACAAGTCCGAACTTATCATGATTAGGCCTTTGACTGTTGATAATGTCATTCAAAACTTTTGAGTTGTTCTTCATATTTTTCTTTTGAAGATCCTTTCTTAATTTGACAATCTCTGCTTCCAAATTTTCAATGATCATGTCTCTTCCTTCTAGTTGTTCTTTGAGTGCTTCTTCAATTTGAACCTTCAAATTTGTGATCATTTTTTCTAATTCCTGAGTGTCTTATTTTTTGTCTAGTTTTTCTTGTAGCTTATTGTTTTTTTTCTTTTCTCTTCTGATAACTTCTATGGCACTCAACAATTCATCTTGGTAGTCAACTTCTGCCTCTTCAATTTCTTCTTCGACTTCTTCATATTCTTCTTCATCTTCTTCATATTCTTCTTTGGAGTCTTCCTTATCAGAGTCTTCTACTGCCATGAATAGAACTATTTGTGTCTCACTGTCACTGACTTCATCTTCATCTAATGATGAGATGTCTTCTTTGGTGCATAAGCTTTTCTTGAAAACTTTCTTTGTGGTTATTTTGCCTTTATATGTTTGTTTGATTTTTTAGTAACCTTCATCATTTCTCTTTTTCTCATGAGGACATTTGTTAGAAAAATGACCAATACCATCACAATTAAAACAAATTAAAAGAAGCTTGCCTCTATACCTAATGTTGGTTCCCTTGTTCAGTATTTTGAAAAAGTTGGCCACTTCTTCATCATCTTTCGATACATCACCATTGTTGCTATGTTATTTTTCTTGTTGTTTTCCCTTTTTCTTTGATCTTTTGGATGATTTGAAGGATGCTTCTTTTACATCTGGATTTTCCTGTTAAGTTCTCATTTCATATGTTGTGAAGATTCCATGTAGTTCATCCATGCTTATTGAGTTTAGATATGTTCTTTCTTCTAGTGTTGATATCTTAGGGTCAAATCTCATAGGAAGATATCTTATTACCTTTTGAACAATTACATATTCTTTGATTTCTTCTCCCAATCCCATGATTGCATTTATTGTTTCATCAACTCGTAAGAAGTAAGATGCAATATTCTCATCTTCCTTCATCTTTAGTTGTTCGAACTGGCCTCTGTAAGTTTGAAGCTTTGCTGCTTTGACTTTTGAATCTCCTTCATAAATATTTTGAAGTTTGTCCCAAATATCTTTAGCGGATTTACAAAGTGCAACTTTGATGAATATCATTTCACCAAGACCGTTCAGAAGTGCATTTGTGGCTTTAGAATTATTCTGACCAAGTTTCACTTCTTTGTCATTTGTTGGTGGAACTGTTGGTACTATGTATCCATCTACAATTGATTGCCAAATTTCAAATCCATGTGCCTGTATATATGTCTTCATCCTTATGCTTCAAAATGCATACTTATGTCCATCAAACTATGGTATTCCATTTTTATACAATTTTTTGCTCTCCATGATCTACCTTTCAGTGGTTAAACTGATTTCTGAAGGAACCATCTCTGATACTAATTGTTGGATTACTGAGTGGGGGGTGAATCAGTAATAGATCAATATAATCATTTTTAACCATATAATCCAAGTGTTATATCAATGTAGCATTATCATCCAATAACTGCAGGGTAAATAAGCAATGAACAAATGAATAATCATACACATACATAGTACACCGGTTTTTTTACGTGGAAACCCAAAGCGGGAAAAAAGAACGGAATGTTTTTTCTTATATGTCTTGAAGAATTACATTCATTGGAAGCACCAACTTCCTTTGTTTTCCAGTTGCAACTGGAAGGAGGCTCCAACCCCCTAGTTTCTCAAGCTACAACCTGAGGGAAGCTCAAACTCCCCTATTTTATGGCTACAAGCAGAAGGAGGCTACAACCCCCTATGTTCTTCGGCTACAACCGGAAGGTGGCTACAAACACCTGTCCTTGCTCCGTCCAACCGCCCTGACGTATAAGTAGAATGATGGAACCATTGTCACACCATCACTGTGAGATATATCATTGTACAACTATATCAACCTGTACCACTAACCTGTATCCAACTTGTACCACTGCCCTATAATCAATCTGTACCTGAACTGAACATGTATCAAAAAAATACAACAGGTAAGTGACATGTAGTGTTGCAACACGCGTATGTATGCACCCTATCTGTTATGCAGCCCGTGAATGTTTGCGATGAAACTGTTATGAAGCCTGTGTGTTCCTTCTGAAAACTAGGGTTTTCTTTCTCTTTGAAAACTTCTAACCCTATGTAACTTTTTCACATAGATTTGTAACTTGTCACTATATCTAAACTATAATTATACCTTGTACATGCATCCTCATACATAACCTTTACCCTAAGCATATATATCTCTCTCTAGTCATGTGACATATAGGTGTGTGTAATCATGAACAATTATAATAACCCTCACATGATGTAGTCATCAAACCCTTTCTTATATTCAGCCTCTCAATACATCAACCACTTCACAATTACAAGATCTCAACCATGTACCACAAAAACGCTTAGCCATATTCCATGAAATACAAGATGTGTCTCAACAAAAAGTATCAATGATAAATATACCAACATTGTATTTCTGTAGATATTACTTATGCAGAAGATCCCATGCAGCCACTAGTCTCTCTAGGGAGAATTCTCAAATCTCCATAACTATCTCTCATGCATACATCAAAATCCAACTATTCATAGAAATAAGACATACCTTTTGAACCAATGGATACATCTGATGTATCTGAGCATTGTAGACCTTCCTGGGAGCTTGATATTAGAATCTAGAACATATGCATCATCATCTCTTCAAGTTTCCATGGATTTACCAACATGTACACACCCTAATACACTGTCATCCCGCGTACGTATGCACCCTAATACACTATCAGCCCGCATACGCCTCAGAAACTAGGTTTTTTTTGTATTCGCTATAATTTTGAAAGTTTCACGGTCGACCCTTAGTACTACCTCAGACTTTCACAACTTCAGATGTATCAATGAGTACTTGCAATAAGCCTTACACAACAAAATATATTCAATGTGTTCAAGTGTGATAAAATGAGAGAGCCTTGCCTCTTATTTATACTTTCATGTAACATCCCACTGTCCTTATTTTAGGGATTTCTCCATTAACTTAATTATTTAAATAATTTCTTTTGCAAACACTTTGACTTTTTGGGGCTTCTAGATGACTCATGAGGGTCCTCCAACTTCACATGGTCATAACTCTCTAATCGTGAGGAGTTATGTGACGTTCCACATACCACTGGAAATGGTATGACAAGAACTATCCATATTGGATAGTTTCACTGACAAATTCATTGACCTTCATCTCATTATTCCACAATTAAGCATGGGTTCTCTAACCATACTTGTAGGATAACTCAATCCGCAAAGCATCCTCCTTTGAGGGCTTTCACCATAAGGGGACCACTATGGATTTCATCCATTTGTACTTCTTATCAAATATGACAAGACAATAATGAGTCATATTTACATCAAACAAACTTGGGTCCATTACCCAAACCCTTGTGCTACCAAAATTTTCTACTGGACTTTCTTCAAGGGTTGACATCAATGACAACCAACCTTAATCAAAAGTAATTCCCTGGACAATCACAAATTATAAGACCACCTAGTTATGAGTTGTAATATTTATCTGTTGATGAGGTGTTTTCATGATCCATGATGAGTTGTCAATGAGATCTAGATCCAGAAGTGGTCAAATACATGTATTATAAATTGATGTCATGAGATCAATACATGTGTAGAGAATGCCATTGTTCGGCAAAACGCGGTATTCCAACATAAGACAAACACCTTTATTAACCACTAATACAACTAGATCAAATATCAATACATTAATGTTTTTACATGGTTAAAATCCTCAAAAGGGGAAATAGTCCATGATCCCAGCCAACCTGGCCACTTGAGGCAATATATTAATGCAAAAGAAAAATATTTTACAAGAGAGTTTCTCAAAATTGATCATCAACAAATGACCCTCCATGTTCTTTAAATAGAGATCATGGACCAATCCATTGTTAAGTCATGGATCATTGTAGTCGTTAAGATCGAGGAGAATATGATTTGTTAGATCACTCTATTTCTAGAACATATTGTAACCAGAGAATTACATAGCTACAAATGCATACTAAATAAACTAACCATCAAACACACGTTTACCTAAAGATACTTTAGACCAAGTTGATCTTAACTAACTCCTAAGTGTCTAAATATCCTAACATCCCCCTTTAAGAACAAATTGGGATAGGATTGAAGGATTTACAAAGGTGACACAAAAGGAGAAGGAAGAATTAAATCCTATCCCCCCTTAATGACAACTTCATGAAATCCTAACATAGATTGAAGTTTGAAAAACTTCACTTATATAAGAGACTTTGTGAAAATGTCTACAACTTGATCTTGTGTAGGGAAAAAGAGCACTTCAATAACTCAATCATGAATGAGCTTTCTGATGAAGTGCATGTGTATCTCTATGTGTTTGTTGCACTGATGTTGAACTATATCTTTGGTGAGCTTGATGGCATTTTGATTGTCGCACTAGAGGGTGGTCGGATGTTGCCACTAGAATACAAAGTCTGAGAGGATCTGTAGAAGCCACAAGGATTTTTCACTTGCATTAACCATTGCTCGGCACTCTGCTTCTGCAAAAGAAATATCAAGAGCCTATTGTTTCTTACAATCCCAAGTTGCAGGTCCAAAACCAAGGTTAAAAACATAACATGCAGTAGAATTTTGGTCATCAAGGTCATTGGCCCATTTTGAATCAGTGAAACCAACCAATAAGGGAGTCCCCCTTTAATTTTAATGTATCCCAATCTAAATTGTACCCCAAGCATACCAAAGTATCCTTTTTTTTCACTTTCCAATGGCTTTCATGGGTTGTTTGCATATATTTGGAAACAAGGCCAATGTCAAAGTAAATATTAGGATGGATATGAGTCAAATATAAGAGGCTACCAACTAATAGACGATATAAAGTGGCATTAACTTCGAGAATAGTACATGTGGCGGAAATTTTGACTCCAAACTAGAAGCGAGAAGGGGATGGTTTAGAATCATACATGTGAAAGAAGCAAAGAAGGTCACAAGCATACTTAGACTGGGAAAGAAAAAATTATTTCCTGGTTCACAATACTTGGAGTCCAAGGAAATAATGAAAATAGTCTAAGTTTGTCATGTCAAATTTATTTTTAAGGTTGGATTTCACATGGGCTAAAAGTTTAGGGTCATTACCAATGAGGATAAGGTCATCAACATAAAGAAAAAGTTGTATTGTATGTCTTCCTACTTTGTTGGTATAAACATTAGGGTCAGAATGACATCTAGAAAAGTCAATGTCAACAAGAAAACTATCCATTTCGACATACCAATCTTGAGGAGATTTCTTAGGACCATAAAGAGATTTCTTAAAGCGATAAACAAGTTTGGAGTCATTATGGACATAGCTAGGAGGTTATTCCGTGTAGATTTATTCTTGAAAATCCCCATGCAAGAAGGAAAATTTAACATCCATCTGATGGACCTCCCATTAAATTGATGCAACAAGGACTAGAACAAGGCGGATGCAATTCATTTTGGCTATGAGAGAAAAGGTTTCATTATATTCAATGCATTCAACTTGAGAGAATCCTTTCACAACTGATTAGGCCTTGTGTTTTTCAACACTTCCATCAAATGCATACTTAGTTCTATACACCCATTTACATATGACAATTTTTCTTCCTTTTGGAAGAGGTACAAGATCCCAAGTATCATTCGCCATTAAGGTGATATTTTTCATTCATTGTTATGTCCCAATCTAGATGGCTTGAAGCTTCTACAATTTTTTTGAATCATGAGTCTCTGAAACTTTATCCAAAATAGAAGAGGCTCATTGGAACCGTGAACTTCCTACATTGATATCTAAGATCACCGACAAGATCACTAGTTGCTTCTCGAGTTGAAAAGACCCATCTGGAAGTAGTGTTATTGGTGCAATTTCATGTTCAATGGACTCATATAGAGGAAGGTGAGTAGGTGGAGGTGGATTTTCATCCTCATTATCATCATCTGAAGAAGAAACTAGAATAGGAACAAAAGATGACACAAATGTCAAAGATGGATTGCAGGTTGAAGATGGCACACATGTTGAATTAGGATCACAAGACAAGATATTTTCATCAAATTTAACATCTCTTCTAATAATAATTTCATTGGAATGAGGTTGAAGAAGTATATAACCTTTGACATCTTCAAAATATCCAACAAAAATACACGTCTCACTTTTATACTGCAATGCTTTCCTTTTCTCATCAGGAATGTGATCCCATGCTACACTACCAAATTGGTATTTACTATGTAATTTGTACAATTGATGGTTTCCACCCAATAATGAAGACTTAATCCCTTAGATTGGATCATACAATTGGTCATTTCTTTTAATGTGAGATTCTTTCTCTCAGCAACACCATTTTGTTGTGGTGTATAGGGAACAGTGTGTTGCATTTGAATTCCTTGTTTAGTGCAATAACTTGTAAATTTGTTGTTCATATATTCATCTCCATTATTTGTTCTTAAATTTTAAAGTTGATGTCTAAATTGTTTTTTACAAGGGCCTTGTAGGAAAAAAACTTGTCAAAAACTTCACTCATAAGTTTTAAGAAGTAAACCCAAGTGTGTCTGGAGAATTCATCAATGAAGGTTAATAAGTACTTTCACCCAGAGAAAAAAGGAGAAGAAATTAGACCACATAGATCAATATGAACCAGCTACAAAGGGGTTGAGGTGTGCCAAGTGACACGTTTTTTAAAACTATCTTGATGATGTTTTTCGAGAACACAATCGGCACAAACACCATCTCTATAAGAAACAAGAGGAAGACCAATCACCATATGTTTATTACATAGTTGTTGCAATGAGTGATAGTTTATATGACCAAACCGCTCATGCCAAATTTTTCTAAAGTCATCATTATGAGCAACAAAAACTGATGGAAAAGTTGATGACCCAAAGTTATCAAATTTGTACAACCTGGTAATATCATCAACAATTTTAGTTTCCTAATGTTAGGACATGATTGGGATATTTTAAATACTTGATTACAAGTTGGTGAGTTGAAAACTCTATGGTTTTACCTTCACCTAAATGAGTGATTTGATACACTGATAGAAGGTTGCAGGAAATACTTGGAACACATAATACATCATTGAAATTACCATTATCTGCCTGAATTGTTTCAGACCTTACAACACTGAGAGATCTATCATCAACAACAAATATTTATTTGGTGTTACATTCATTAAGAGTAGAAAAGATGGATTTATCCTTAGCCATATGATAAGAAGCTCCATAATCAATAAGCCACTCATTAGAAGAAGAGGAAGTTGCATTGAAGGAGAAATCAGAAGTAGAAAGTGCATGTACATGAGAAGAAGAGTTAGAAGAAGAAGACTCAATATTGATGTTTTGCTTCTTCCTCACTACTTCTAAGGCTTCCATATTTTTAAAACATTTAGACTCCACGTGACCATCTCGCCCACAAAAGTTGCAATGTTTGTCAATCTTCTTACTTTTTTATTTTTCTCCTTTATCACCATTGGGGGTAGAAGCTAGCTGAGAGGGTTTGGTACCCTTGTTTTCCTTATTGTTGTGGCAAGGATGTTGCTTCTTGGGATTCTTGGATTTATCTTTCTACTAGGCCACTAAGGATTTATTAGATGTATCTGCAGTGTTAATCACTCCAAGTTGCAAAATCTCATCTTTCTCTCTAATCGAAGAATCACAAAAAGACTCAAGAGTGGGAGTTTGATAAGAACTCCCTAAAGCTTCTTCGGTGGCATAAAAGGTAGATACAAAGACAGAATATGCACTACCAAGATTAGCAAGAATGACATATATGCATCGGTCATCCTTCACATCTATTTGGAAGTCTTTACATAAAATTCTAAGTGTTTTGAACTTAGACAAATAATCTTCAATGCAAGGAAAAACATTGGGACTTAAGGTCATTAAATGATTTTCAATATAGTGGGATCAAATCACATTGTGTTTACCAAACATGGCTTCAATCTTGTCCTTTGATTTATCTAGGCCATCAATTCCTTGAAGGTGAAACTTTAAAGCAGGAGAGATGGACATTTTTATTAGTCCACATGTTTCATCATTCTTATTATCCCATTTGGATTTCCTTTTAGCATTAGTGGGGGCTTTCTCTTTTCCCAAAGTAATATGGTACAATCCTTTACTTCTTAGTACATCCTTCATATGGGATTTCCATGAGAAGTAGTTGGTATTAGTAAGAAAAATATCACTAGGAGAATTCATATTAAAATATGCAAATAATATTGATTTAAAAGCTAAAATTGATAGTATATATGGAAAGATATCAAAAAAATAGGTTGTTTCAAAAAAACAACACTCAAAATGGACTTTGATGTGAAAGTTATGCCTTTTTGAAAACTGGCATAAGCGGTGACCAAGGCACTATGTGGCAGGTAGAAATTGGCATAAGTGGTAATGGATGCAAAAAATTATCTTCATTCTCTAACTTTGTATATAAGCTCACTTTTACAAGTAAGTTACTTTATGAAGTACTCTTATAGAATAAGTGTGAATCACTTTTACAATGAAGTTACTTTGTAAATTTAAGTTGTATCAAAAAGTAACTAAAAATTAAATATTAAAGCTACTTATACTCATTCACTTTATAATTAAAGTGAAATGCACTTTACAATGAATGCATAAACTTTTCCAAAAAGTAACTTAAAAAAAAGACTTGAATTCAAGACCTCTTATTACATAAAACAACTTTCAATCTAGTGAGTAAGTGCAAAACACATTATAATTGTAAAGGAGGATAGGGGTGTTGTTGTTGTTGTTGTTAGAGCTCTACCTCGAAGTGCATGTTTACCACAAAAACTTATGTTTATGTGTTCTCATACAAACACAAGTGAAATTTTTTGAAAAAAAAAATGAATCTCAACAACAAATGGGGTTAGATCTTGGTTAGCTTACCCGAAAAATGAAAGTTTTATTTCTATTTTCGATTTGTCGAGATTGTGTAGAGTGCACAACAAAGAGAATACACAGACAAGAAAACACTTTATGCTATGTTTTTTATTTGTCGATATTACACAGAGCGAATAAAAAAGAGCATATGCGGAGCGAAAAGAGTAGCAAACCATAAATAAAAATAGAAATCCGAAATATTAACTCTGTAAAAAAAATTAAAAAATGTGTATTCAAGCTTTATACCTCCGGATCTGACTAAAATGGTTGTAAATTGGGAAAACATAAACCTTTTCGAGTGAAACAAAAAGATTTTCTAACTAAAATAAGCACTCTAGATGCAATGGAGCACTCCTCTCATCCTAGAAATATACAAAATAGTAGAAACCATAAATGTGACAACACAGCTTCGAGATCTCAATCTACAATGGGAGAGAGCCTTCAAACGGGATCTGATACCATGTTCAACAAAACAAGTTATTCCAATAAAGGATGAACACCTTCAGTAACCACTCACACAACCAAATCAAATATCAATGCATCGATGTTTTTATGTGGTTAAAACCCTCAAAGAGCGAAACAATCCATGGCCCCAGCCAACGTGGCCACTTGAGGCAATATATTAATGCAAAAGAAAAATATTTACAAGTGATTTCCTCACAATCAACCATCAGCAAATGACCCTCCATGCTCTTTAAATAGAGATCATGGACCAATCGGATGTTAAGCCACGGATCAATGTAGCCATTAAGCTCAAGGAGAATATGAGTCGTCGAATCACTTTATTTCTATAACATATCATGACCATTGGATTACATAACTACAAATGCATACTAAAGAAACATACTTTTACCTAAGCACAATTTAGACTAAGTTGATCTTAACTAACTCCTAAGTGTCTAAATATCCTAACATGCATAAATCTTTTTCATCCAGTTCTTGTATTATCTTGCTTGTGCTCTATTTGTTAACAAACTTAACATTACAATGCATATAAAAAAATAGGCAAGGGGAACCCAAAGAAGAACAACAACCATCGAGCCACTTAGAAGTAGAATAAAAAAAGGGGGGAAAAGAAGAAGACATCAAAGAACCTTAAGAGAAATAGTGTGCAACATAAACTTGAGTAGCCATCAAGCTAGCTAGAAAGGAGAAGACAAGTTCTGATGAGAGAATCAAACAAACATATGATGAAGGTAACCAATAGGGTGCAAAACTTGAGAGGAGGGACGATCAAGTTAATAGAAAAGATCATAGAAAGTTGTGAGAAGTGGATGAAACAAGCATCTAGTGAAAGTAACCATTGGGTGGAAAAACTTGAAAGGAGGGATAATCGGGTCAATATCCAAGATTAGAGAAAGATGTGAAGAAGAACACTCCAAAATAGAAAAACAAACTTCAAGGAAATTATAGAAGAAAATAAACAAACAAATATATGAATAAATATTAGAAGAGGTGAAATATTCAATGCAACGTACAGAAACCCAAGTCAACAAAGCAAAAAATATATCAAAATAAAGGAAGAAGGAACAAACAAAGATCAAGAGGTTAAAAGGGAAATATGAAAAATGGTTGCAAAAAAGACCACTTAGCATGGAAATAGCAATGAAAAGAGAAAAGTACCAAGAAGAACTCAAAGATAAAAGAGAAAGAAATAAGAAACAGAGGAAATTAGGAAAACAAATGTTGAAAGTCTCAAACAACTAAAAGATAAAAAAATATGAAAGAGAAAGAAAAGATGAGGAAGATGTGCAATGGAGAAGCAATGAAGAATAATCGCGAAGAAAACGAAAAAATTTGTGGAGTCTAGAAAAGCTCAAAAATAAAGATAAAAAAATTAAGAAAATAAGAAAGAAGAAGAAGACCTACCCAAGAAAGAAGAAGAAGACGAAAACAATGAAGAAATTGAAGAATGTAAATAATTTGGAGGAAATGGAGGAATTCCATATATGGAGGATAAAGAGATCGAACTAGAGGAGTAAAGGAAATTCAAAGAATATAACATAGCCATAAAACTATATAGATAGAGAATCAAATAAAGGTCAATGAAGAGGAGGTAGTTAAAGAACTAGAAAACGTGAGGAAGTTGAATGAGAGAATAAGATAAGAGAACTTGAGAAAAATTGCAAAGAAGAGGAGGATCAAAAAGACTAAACAAGTGGATTAAAAGTTAAAATCATACCAAGGCAATAAACTTGATGAAGCAATAACCCAAAATGAGAAAATTCATATTTAAATAGCATAAGGAGAGCATGAAAAGGAAAATCCAATAATAAGTGTTAAACTACTATGACAAAGGGCACCAATGTTTGAGACAAATGAGGATAAATGGAAATTTATAGGGAAGATAAATAAGGAAATCAAGTAGTAGCATTAACAATTAGAGATAGAAAAGGTGATTTTTTATAATATGATGGTCACCGGAGGCATAAAGAAAAAGATAAGAGATAGAACTAATGTCCACTTTACTTTTAATGAAAATATAGTGGTAATTGAAACATAGATGGAAATCTCCAAAGTTGAAGACAAGCCCAAAATATTGATGTGAGTATATGACTATACATTTTTTAGAGTGGAGGTGCAAGTGTCATGATATGAAACTCTACAACTCCATGGAGTAAGCCATAATGTAGTGTATAATAATTAAAAATAAATCCAAGTTGAATTAAAAAAAAAAGGATAGAAAAATCATGAGTTTAAGAGAATAGATTGAAATCATAATCAACCTATATAGATATGAATTTCCCATAGCACTAATACTTTGAGGCAACACATAGAGGAAATACAACCCAAAGGATTAATTCAACCAATTGTCACCAATGTTGTGCAATTAGCTAGTTCTATGCTAGTAAGTACCCAATTCAAATTCCCCTAGGTGAGGCACACTAGTCTACGTTGGCGGGTTTACTAGGGATGACGTCCATGAATGTGGGGAAGCATCACTTGGGTTTTCTTGCGAGGTTTTCCTAAAAAAAAAAAAAAGATGTGTATCCAAAAGTTTCTCTATCTAAAGTGGTTTGTGAAAATGCACTTTTCTCCATTAAAAAAACCTTGAGTAGTGTTAACTTTTCTATTAGTTCAATTCCAACTAATTCTTTCTCACTTTCTGAGAAGGCCCTTACTTAATCCTTTGTTGTGGATAAGGAAACTTCAACTCTAATTTTGAAGATTGAACTTTAACGGGTTAATGTCATCAAACAAATGATCATTGCACATAATTCAGGGCACATGTGCAAAAGTAAAATGTTGTATTCCTGTGAAATCAATAATATCATCAATAACAATGCCTACAAAATAAGAGATAAGTTAGATAGTTCATCCAAAAATGAAAGTAACCTTTCAAAAGAAGAAATTGAGACTCAAAGGATAGAACCAATTCCAATTACATCAATGGATTCCATGATAGGAGTTACCCAACCTCAAAAATTAGAGATCTTTCGATACATAAAGAAAATTTGCGTACCAATATTGATTGTCAATGGGATTAATCACCATTTATTCAATAATCAAATTTCAAGGAACTAAAACATGTTAATACATCCTACCACCTCATATGATCAAACATGCCATAAAGTTGATGTTGATGTAACTATTGACAACTACCAAATGCAATCCTCAATGTATGCCACAACTATTGATGATGTTGATATTGTGCTAGAATCCCAATGGTTAGCTACAATGTGCACTATCAATTTTTAAAATTAAAAAAACAAAACAAAACAAGGGAAAAAGTTTTCAATAATTCAAAGTCCTCTGACACAAATAATCTAATCCCATAAGATGGAGAAGATCATCTAGAAGGGAGTCCCTACCTACTTCTCATGCTATTATGCAATGCAAAAGATACTAAATAAAGATGAAGATACTAAGGATTTGGATAGAATACTTGAAAATTATAATATTGTTTTTCAAGACTTACCTTATTAACCCCCTCCAAAATGATCAATAAACAATGTGATAAAACTAGTACTTATGGGATCATGGTTGTCAAGGTAAAATCATATTGGAATTCCTATGGACATGACAAGATCGAAATTGAAAATTAAACATGAATTACCTATTTTACCCACACCAACGAAAGTTCGTACTAGTATTATTTGGCAACATGCTTATTTACACCAAAAATTGGAGTTCTCATTTGAAGCACATAGAGAAAATATTAAAGTTATTGGATGGCAATAAGTTTCATGCCAAATATATAGAATATATAGATGTAGTTTTGGAAAAAATGATATAGAATTTGGATCACATTTTCTCAACTAAAAGAGTTAAGGTGGAACCTATGAAAACAAGGGATGTAGTTGCAAAGCATCTAGTCCCTCCCACATTGACCAAGTCGAATATATGATCCATAAATTGTAGAGGAACAATTTGTATATATGGCATGTGAAATATATGAACCACAATGGTTATAAGCAATGTAAAATAATTTTGGGAAAAAAACTCATTTGGTGGTGCATAAGGTCATTTGCTAAGGTATGGTGATGCAAATCAATGCTTCAATCGGCGCATAGGAACAGGGTTCAAGATCCCTCTAACAGTGACGTATTTATGAAGCACTTTGGATTTCTTATACCCTTTAGTTTTCCACAATGTCACTTCCTCTTACTATTTATTTTCCTTAGTTTCTCCCCCAAGTAATGTCACTTCCTCTTACTATTTATTTTCCTTAGTTTCTCCCCCCAAGTGTTGACTCATCCACATGAAGATATTGTTCACAAATGCGCATCATATCTATTTTCTCTTGTATTTATGATCGACGTCAAAGGGATAAAATTAAATGGGTGGGTCAAAATTAAATTAAAGATTCCCTCTATTATATTGTGTTAAGTGATGGACTTCTTATGCTTGGGTTAGCTCTATCATTGGGTTTATCTTGAAATCAATAAAGGGTTTGATTTAGCTTTAGAGGAATAAACGGTAGAGTAGCTAAGTCGCGCGCATGTGTATATCTCAGCTAACATACTGTATACACATATTCCAAATATTTCGTTATTAGGCCACATCATAAAAAGATAAATTCCAGATCGAATCATCGATAGCATCAGTTACAGAACCTGTGAAAAAATTTATTGCCCGGCGAATCTGTATATGATCCCTCAAGAGCAAGAGCAGCTTCTCCTGCACTTCACCCATAGTGGGTCGAGATCGAGATGCGAATTAAGGTGGCCAAGTAGTTTCATATATGGATCTTGCGTCTGGCTTTCTACTTGTTAATTAAGGTACTTTAGATGGGTCTTTTTATGTTTTAAAGTGTCTTTTTAGTATGTGTTTTAAAATACACATAGATAGGCTCACTAATTTACACTTGCACCTCCCTAGAAAGCACTCAACCCGCGCACATGATCCATGTGTTGCTCAGCAACACATTATATTCTCAAAGAATTGCATGTTCATGATACTACCTGGAAATCGGTGGGAAGAAAAAGGTGGTTTAATGTTAAACCAGCAGTTTAACACCATCTTTCAGATCATCAAACTTCTTTCAACATGTTATCTTGGAAAGTTAGGAAAAATTGGGTCCATTCCCATCTTGTATATTTGAGACAGACTCTCATCAGAAGAGTAGTGTCGGGTGAGAATGCATTAAAGTGTTTGCAATTCTGGGTGGTGTCCATGGTGAGGTAAATGTAGTTGGGTTTATTTTTCTTTTTTTATAATTGATTTGTCGATACCTCAATTTGGCAAGTGGTATTGTATATCTCTGCATTCAAGGTTAGTTATGGGGTGTTTTGAACTAGCCTTTTTATTTCAGGAAAATTCTTTGTTGTAGCATGTGTGCATATAGTTAGCATAAACAAAGGTTGTTCACCATGTTTGTATTCTTGATAGAATATTTAGACAAAATGGATAAATTTTGATGATTGTGAATGGTATATGGAATTTTTAATCTTGTTCATATCTTGTGAGACTTATAAACATATTTTCAAGTTGTCCCTAAGCATGAAATTCTAACGTAGTAATTATTGTGTGTTCGCTTTTAAGCTTCGAATGTTGTATATTGATTTACACAAATAGTCATTTTTGTGCAATACTTCCATCTGGTGTTATTGGTTATTTTCATAGAAATCTAACGATGTATAAATTACACAGAGAGGCAATAAATTTTCAACAAGAATTGGATAACAATTGCTCAATATTACCAGCTCATTCGACTTGGATTTGAGGTGAGTAAGTAGAAGCAAATGGGTGATTCGATGATAATTTATGTTTGCTTCTGGTTGACATCGAGTGTTTCACAGATTGTCTCTTTTAATAAAAATATTTGCACATCATCTGACAACGTGATATTTGAGCTTTTGTAGGCAGGAAACATATGCATATGGCTGCCCATGAATTTTTCATTACAAAAGAAACCACTTGCTATATTTCTGAAAGGGACAAAATAACAATAGAATTGTTTTTTAAAATATCAATACCTCATTCCAGAGTGCTTGTACACAAATATCTTTCACATCTCCAGCTGAGCTATATGGAGTTTTTGTTTCTCTATGCATGGAGCGGCTTGATTTGTTTGCAAGGTTGAGTTGTTTTTTGTTCCTTGAGCAGAGTCTGTTCTTCCTTCCAATTGTTCTTCCTTCCCAGCTATAAAACAATCACATAACAATCAGCGTTAGGCTTCCCTAGAGACTAGAATGAGAAGGCTTCCCTAGATATAATGTAAAGTATGTGTATTTTAATACAATTTTGGAGGTGGGCGAGCAGTGAGGCGGTGGCCTAGCAATTAAGAGAGAGAATCTGTCAAAACCTCAACTTCACAAATGAGATTCTTCCAAAACCTCCACTACACAAACCTCGAATTCACACCATTGTTCGACTGCACACCTTTTTTTGACTGCACAAACCTCGACTGCACCATTGTTCAGAGCAACTGACAGAGTGTGCCATTGTTCAGAGCAATTGACAGAGTGTGCCAAAATAGCCACTCACAAATTTGTTATTTTTAATTCCCTTTTTAATTCTAACGATTCACAAAAACAAATTGCACATACCAGGGAAATAAAGTCACATTAGATGACTACGAACGAATGAGAAATTTTAATTTGTAAAATTTAATAAATAGAAAAATAAATTTGTTTATATGAAATATGAAGGAGTTTTTCCAAACATTAGGATATCGTGTGTTGCAAGGATCCAAAATGCACCAACTAATCTACAAAACGGACTAGGTAATAGGCGGTCAACTATCTTGACAGCGAGACAAAAGCTATATTATTTGCCTTGGTTGGAGGCAGGGACTAATAAAGGAAATTGTTCAATGGAGTATCCCTAAATACATTAAACTGCTATAAGTAATTTGAGGTCTCACGTGGTATTTAAAATATTCGAAAAGGACCACGGAAAGGTTGTTGCTCCATTAACAACATTATTGAATAAATATTCATTCATAGAGTTAGGAAGCAGAATCATATTTTCAACCGTTGAAAGAATCAATCACCTCCACTCTCATCTTGGCCATCTTCGACTTCAAAAATCCCTTAATCCTTGAATATAATGCTTCAGGTACAAGAATAGGTGTAGTCCTAATGTAAGAAAACCATTTGATGGTTTTTGAAAGCCACAAGTTCAAACATAATGAGTAAGGCAAGTCAACTTATTACAAAGAAATGTCATTGATTATCGATGCATTGGAAAATTGGAAGCAATATGTATTCAATTCTTAGTTCTTGGTCAATACATATAACAACAAACTAAAGTAATTTCTTAGTTGTAATAATTTATCACCAAAATAACAAATATGGATTAGCAAGGTCCAATTATTTGACTTTGAGTTCCCTTGTAAGAAAGGGAAAGTTAATAAAGTTGTAGTTAATATATTCAAGAAAAAAGGAGACTCAACATTATACTATATTTTAGTAGTAGTTAACCAATGGATCTTAAATGTGTAAGCATCATATGTTAAAAATGAAGAGGATCTTAAATGTGTAAGCATCATATGTTAAAAATGAAGACACAGAGAAAATTATTAAAGATATTAAGCACAAGAAGTAGATGATTAATCCCAAGTTTTCCTAGGACAATGACATACCTTGGTTTAAACGAAGGATCATCTGCCCACTTTAGCTAGATTTGAAAATCAAGTTTTGAAGCAAAAGCATGACTTCCAATAGTTGGATATGTTGGATTCTTTAAAACACAATATAACATATATTATTCAATTTTTTTAAAGGGAATGAATATATATATATATATATATAGAGAGAGAGAGAGAGAGAGAGAGAGAGAGAGAGAAAAGTATGTCCTTGAATGAGACATTTACCAATGACATAAATTCAAGACATTCACAATTGTTGGTCTCCTTCAACCTCTTCACTTTCTAGAACAAAAGTATCCATGGAATTTATTATGTGTCCAACAATCTCAAGGGGAAAGGACAACACATTTTGATCATTGACCAATTAACCAAATATGCTCTTTTCATTGGGGTCTCATAAAAAATTAAAGCTAACACACATATTGTTGATAATTATGTCCAAAAAAAATCATAGACTTCATAAATTTTCCAAGGTTATCATCAATTATAGTGATCCAGATGGATATCGGTGGCCACCCACCTTTTCCAACTGGCTCAAAACAGTTTTCTGGCAATTTTTGTAATTTACTATTTTTAGCAGTTTTCACTTTCGGAGCCTTTTTGAGGCCCTAAACAATGTTTTTTGGGAAAACAGGTTTGCAATATGGAAGTTCCTTCCATATTGTATCTAAAATGAATATCCTCAATGATACCTTCAAACAGGCTATCATCGCCTAAAACGGAGATCGTATGCAAAAGTTACGACCCCAGGAAGTTGATGTGCTAACTTACCCAAACGGGGCTGACATGACTTTTGGCGCTTCATCTCCTAGGGTTAGGTTTTTGGATGTCTAGGGTTTTTGACATTCCTGCTTATTGTAAAAAGGACTTCAGAGCCTCATTGTAATCACCTTCTTGCGAATGAGCGTAGTCGTCACATCTCTTCTCAGAGATAAGCCGCCACCATTCCAACAAGCTTGTTTCCGCTGCATTTTACAGTTTCTTGCTTATTTCTTTATTAATAGAAAACCAGTTTTACTGTATCTCTATTATTTTGTGTTAAGCACCTGTTAATAATCTGTGTTCATTTCGTTCTACTCATAAAATCCAGATCAGTGGTATCAGAGCGGTTTGATCCTTATCATCTTAATGCATGTCCCCAACGAGGTCGGAGTACAAAGAGTTGGGTATCTAGCTTGTTTCTCTTGAGGACAAAATATATCGCACACCCAAGCGACCTCTCATGGCAGGAGAAAATAAAGATGATGAGACAAGAGATCCTTTCAAACTGTTGATTGAGGAAGCCCTCACGCAACAGAGGAACGAGATGATGGATATTTTCGCGCAAATCCTTCGGCGGCTACCAACAAGTGACGCATCTTCTTCGAACGGAGGTGTCGCCCCCTTCAAGGTACAAATAAACTTCGATATTCCTATATTTGAAGGTCAGATAGATGCAGATGTTGTAGACAAGTGGTTGAATCTACTAAAAGGGTATTTTTTTGTCCATAACTTTTCGAATAGAGAAAATATTACTTTTGCGCTCCTCAAAGTCGTTCCCCATATAAAAGATTGGTGGGAAACTTACTGTGAGCAAAAGGAAACAGAGAAACCCTCACTATTTTCAGTCATAGCCACCTAGGAAGCCTTTAGGGATGTTATTAAGGAACAATACTACCCTGTCGGAAGTTATGATGACCTATATACCAAATGGACCACACTGCGACAAGAAAGAGACCAAGCGGTGCCAGATTTCACAAATATTTTCCATACCTTGCGCACCAATATGGGTATCAAAGATTCAGACCGACATCTGGTGCTCAAGTATCGTGGTGCTCTGCATAGATACATCCAGATAGAAATGGAATTTTTGGACATCTCATCCTTGGGCATGGCCTACATATATGCTGTCAAAATTGAGCAGAAGCTCAAACAAAAGACGCAGCTATTTGGGCCTGGGAACCCCTCACAACAACAGCCAGGAAAGGGCAGCCCCAATCCACAGAACAAAGGACAGAGAAAAGATGGACAGTATCAGGACAACCAGTCCAAGCCGCAAGCAAAGAAGGACACCGGAAAGACAAAGAAAGACACCAAGAAGTGGTGCAACTTCCATAAGAGCCCTTGGCATAACACTGCTGACTTTCGCCCAAAGCAGTCATTAATGGCCGAAGTGAAAGCCTCTGAATCAGATGCAGATTATGACTCTGAGCCAGAACAAGAAAGGGGAAGACGGATCATTGACGCGGAACCTAGTTCCATCGTTTCTACCACCAAGCTCCAGCCTGGTGAACCAGACAGGCCAAAAGAAGGAGAGTGCCTCTTCCATTCACAGATGTGGGTAAAAGCCACCCCGCTGCACTTCATCGTTGATAGCGGTAACCAGAAGAACCTTATCTCAATATAGGTCGTCAAGTGGTTGGCCCTGCCAACAACGCTGCACCCACAACCCTACACCATTGGATGGCTCTGCCAAGGAAGCGATCTCTGCGTCAACCAACAGTGTCGACTGTCGTACAACATCAAGCCCTTCAAAGACAAGCTATTGTGTGATGTTTTTCCTCTTGAAGTTTGTGATGTTATTTTGGACCAACCTTATTTATGGAAACATCATGTTGTATATGAGTCTAGGCCTCGTAGTGTTATTATCACTTTGCACAGGAAATTGTATAGGATACCCGAGGCAGTCCCACCTAGTGTTATTTCCTTGATCTCTGCTAAGCAATGCAGGAAGGTCATCTCTCAGACGGGGAAGTTTGTCTTCTTTGTGATTCGCTCTCAGAATAAGCGAAAGATCACAGCCACATCTAGGGTCTTTGCGACCGACCTCTCCACACAATAGAACCAAGTAGACAAGGTCGTGGAAGAATACTCGGATATCTTCTCCTCACCTACAAGGGTACCTCTGCACTGCCAGGTCAAGCACCCCATCGATCTGACCCCCGGTGCACCGCTACCCAATGGGCTAGTCTATCGCCACTCTTTGTTAGAGAATGAGGAGATCAAGTGACAGATCCAAGAACTGCTCCACAAGGGGCACATCCGTCCCAACTCATCACCTTACGAGAGCCCAATCATGTTGGTACAAAAGAAAGATGGAACCTGGCGACTCTATATTGATTATCGGGCTCTGAATAAAATCACAGTCAGAAACCAGTACCCGATTCCCCGAATCGACGACCTCCTTGATCAACTCATGGGGGCCAAATACTTCAGTAAGATTAATCTGAAGTCTAGTGATCCAGGGGATCAAATTTTGCTCAAAATTCAAAGTGCTGAGAATCGCTTCAAATCGAACGGGAGCATAGGCCTTGTCGTCACGAACCCAACGCAACTCATTTGGGTTCAAACAGACGTCGGATGATAGAGATATCGCGTTCTGTTCAAATCGACAAATAGGTAAAAAAAATGTGTGTTGATTGTACAGTCTGTAAAGTCCATACGGATGTTGATGTGGCAGAGTCGTACGACACGTGGTAGGTGTGGTTGGCAGTCATGTGGACGAGTTGGCGTATGACACGTGGCTTCTTTGTGATGAATGGGATAGCGACACGTGGCCCAATCAATGGCCGCCACGTGTCACCTAAACATTGGTTAAAACTTGTGTAGTCGGCAAGAATCGACCCCGCGACCTCCGGGCAGGGGTATGGCCTTGGGAAGAGCCGCCCAACTGACGCGCCACTGTAGTGGTTCTTACCACTATATGGTTTTGTTTATATTTGAATTGCAATGTGTTTTGGAATGGGCGCAGACAGGGTTGGGGCTAAGCCCCAACCCCCGTCCATATATATATATATATATATATCATGTGACTACCTGCGTGCGTAGTTCAAACAGATCCATAACACATATAACCGGTGGTCCATATAGCCCATAACACAATAAATCGGTGGTCAATGCATTGTGTGGGAGTTTTATTACCAACAATTATAAAATCGCGCCGACACTTGTCGCTCTATTATTTGATTTTGGACTTGGCCCCTTTTGTATGTGCGTGCGGTCGTATGGTAGTCCATATGGCCACGGACTTGGCAGTTAGGGGCTGGGCATGCCCTAACCGTCCTACAGTTCACACCGTTTGTGCGGCTGCGCCTGGTGCTAAGTTTCAACACAAAAATGCATGTGGGGGCTAGGTTGAGGAGGCGGAGGTGCATTTTGGCGATCCAGAGATAGCAAGTTTGAAGGGGAACTTCCAGGAAGCCTATCTTCTTCAATTATTGGCCAAACGAAGTGTCGAAAAAGCCTAGCTAGGGGTTTTTGGACATTCTGAAGCCATTGGAGCCATCTATTTGGCATTTTGAGCATTGTAAAGCACATATTTTATCACTTTGAGCAAATAATACAAATTATCCATTGGAAGATGGACCAGGAGATGTATCCCAAGAGAGGGGTGAACTCCTTTATCATTTGTTGTGTTATGTGTTTTTTGTTCACTGTTATTTGTTGTTGTTTATATGCATCTTGAATGTGTTATTTTCTATAAAAGTTGTGTTTGCAAAATTGATCCATTTGCATAAGGACACTTGAATTAAAACTTGCAAATATTTTCAAGAATACAAGTCTTTATCATTTTTAGATCAAGTTAGTATCAGAGCTTAGGTTTTTGAAGACTTGATTATTTGCAAGTGTTTTGTTTTCTGATGCTCACAAGGTTGAAACTCACAAGAGGAGAAGGTCAACTTGTAGAGCCAAATTCTCATCCTTCAAGAAGGAAGATTATATCATCATCTCAAGCTTCAAGGAGGCATTCACCAAGTATGGCTCATGAAGAGAGTCATGAACATATTCCTATAGAAAATGAAGATCTCAAAAAGGCTTCCATGGAAATGAGAGAAATGATGAAACTCTTGATGGAAGAAAGGAATACAAGGTTGCAAGGTGAAGGCTCCAACCCTTCAAAGCACAAGGGAGACAATGGTGATAAAACTCCAAATGGAAATGGAGGGAATGGTGCTTCTCCAC
>ML792208.1:202140-214658 GCA_009831015.1 Picea engelmannii
CTATTTGGCATTTTGAGCATTGTAAAGCACATATTTTAGCACTTTGAGCAAATAATACAAAAGATCCATTGGAAGCTAGACCAGGAGATGTAGCCCAAGAGAGGGGTGAACTCCTTTATCATTTGTTGTGTTATGTGTTTTCTATTCACTATTATTTTTTGTTGTTTATATGCATATTGAATGTGTTATTTTCTATAAAAGTTGTGTTTGCAAAATTGATCCATTTGCATAAGGACACTTGAATTAAAACTTGCAAATATTTTCAAGAATACAAGTCTTTATCATTTTCAGATCATCTAGCTACCACCAGGTCCTGATAGAATAGACAGATGTATGGAAGATGGCCTTCAAGTCAAAGGAAGGCCTTTTTGAATGGTTGGTCATGCCCTTTGGTTTGACAAATGCTCCAGCCACTTTCATGAGGATGATGGACAATATCCTGCGACCATTCACCAATACTTTTGTAGTGGTGTATCTGGATGACATTCTAATTTATAGCAAGACTTGGGTCGAACACTTGCAGCATATTCAGCAGGTTCTGCACACCCTGCGGTAGCACAAGCTATACGCCAACTTGGAAAAATTATCCTTCAGCATGGACAAGGTCCATTACCTGGGCTACATCATTGATCAGCATGGCGTACATGTGGATCCAGCCAACATCCAAGTCATCCGTGACTTGCCAACCCCAACCACACTCACTGAGCTTCGAATCTTCTTGGGCCTTGCCAATTTCTACCAAAGGTTCGTGTTGGGATTCTCCCATATTGCATGAGCCCTCAGCCAAATAAACAAGGGTGGTGGTAAGGCGAAATTTTCATGGGGCCGGTCCCAACAATGAGCGTTCGATGATTTGAAGCAGTGCTTGTGCTCAGCCCCAGTATTTTCACTACCAGACCTGCAACATCCCTTTGAGATCGAGACAAATGCTTCAGACTCTGTTGTGGGCATCGTTCTCACTCAACACAACCACCCCGTGGCCTATTATAGTGAGACACTGTCAGATACTGTCTGTAAGTACCCTACTTATGACAAAGAAATGTACTCCATTGTGCAAGCCTACCACCAATGGAGACATTACATTCTTGGGAAGGAGACAGTCATCCACACTGATCATAATCCATTGTAGTTCATGCAGACACAGGGAAAATTGCAGAATGATCGCCATCAAATGTGGTCCACATACTTACAGCAATTCCATCTCAACATCAAGTATTAAACAGGAAGCATCAATCACGTCGTTGATTGCCTCAGCAGACCACCGGTCACGACACTCACCACGGTGCTAGACTCTTGCGTCCATGAGACCTCTGGATGGCCCCAAGTCTATGAGATAGACCCTGACTTCTCCACCACCTACCAAATGTTGGGTGCAAATGCAGTTGTCGATAATTTCCACCTTCGGGATGGGTTGTTGTGTCGTCTAGGCCATATCTGTGTTCCATTAAGCGAGCGAGCGAAGATGATCTGGGAAGCCCACTACAGTCGGGTTGCAGGACACTTCGGTGTCGAAAAGACAGTGGCGATGCTATAGAAACATTTCTACTGGATGAAACTTCGACAGGAGATCAGCAAGTATATTAGGTCCTACACTTCCTGTGCCATTGCCAAACCAACCACTAAGAAATAGGACATGTACACCCCTCTTCCTAATCCTGACAGGCCATGGGAATCCATCTCAATGGACTACATGTTGGGCCTCCCATCCACCAAGCAGGGAAATGACAGTGTTTTTGTGGTTGTTGATCGCTTTTCTAAGATGGCGATTCTGGTTTCCTGGAAGAAGAGCATCACAGCAGAGGTCATTGCCAAGCTCTTCTTTGAACAAGTTTGGGTACATTTTGGAATCCCACAAACCATTGTCCCAGATCAGGATAGTCGATTTCTCAGGACATTCTAGTCGAGCCTCTGGTCATTGTTGGACACCAAGCTCACCAAATCCACAGCCTTCCACCCCTAGACAGATGTCCAAACTGAGGTTTTAAATTGAATGATTGTGCATATCCTTCGCATGTATAATTCAAATCACCCCCACACATGGGATGAGAGCCTTCCCTATATCCAACATAGCTACAACTGAGCCATGCATAGCTCAACCGACCACAGCCCCTTTCAGGTGGGGTTGAGATTCCAACCATTGGGTCCCATAGATGTTGCACTTCCCCTTGCGGTCACCTCGACCAACTCATCTCCTGCTCCAACTGAAGCTGAAAAAGCCACCCGGTTCATTGAGCAGATCCATCACATTCTCCAATAGGTTCAGGATATCCTACAAAAGTCCAATGACAAGTACAAACAGTTCCATTATCAACATCGGGTGCCACATAAGTTTCAGGTGGGCGACAAAGTTTGGTTGCACTTGCAGAAAGAATGCCTTACAGGATCCCATCGGAAGCTTCACCCACTCCATTATGGGTCGTACACTATCACCAAGGCCATGGGGGATAATTCTTTTGAGCTCAACATTCCTCCTTTCCTTGGCCTGGACCCAGTGTTCAACGTGCATCTCCTCCGCCCTTATTTTCCACCACTATTGGACACCTCAGAAGTAGAAGAACAGTTGACACCAACAGAGATCAACCCCAACTACATAGAATAGGCATCCAATGATCAGATTTTGGACACACATATCAAGGGCACTTGATAGCAAAGGATCCATTTTTATTGAGTCATCAAAGTAGGGTAGCTCCTGCACCAAGGCAAGTGGCTCACCCAGAGCCAAATTCAGCAGAAATTTCCTCATCTGATGGGGGACCTCAACACAATGGAGACCATTGCTTCCTAAGGAGGGAGGATTGATCCAGATGGATATCGGTGGCCACCCACCTTTTCCAACTGGCTCAAAACAGTTTTCTGGCAATTTTGGTAATTTACTATTTTTAGTAGTTTTCACTTCCGGAGCCTTTTTGAGGCCCTAAATGATGTTTTTTGGGAAAATAGGTTTGAAAAATAAAATTTTCTTTGATCTTTCACCTAAAATGAATCTCCTTGATGATACCTTTCCAATGGGCTATCATATGCCTAAAACAGAGATCGTATGCAAAAGTTACGACCCCAGGAAGTTGATGTACTAACTTACCCAAACGGGGCCCACGTGACTTTTGGCGCTTCATCTCCTAGGGTTAGGTTTTTGGATGTCTATGGTTTTTTACATTCCTGCTTATTGTAAAAAGGCCTTCAAAGCCTCATTGTAATCACCTTCTTACGAATGAGCGCAGCCGTCACATCTCTTCTCAGAGATAAGCCGCCACCATTCCAGCAAGCTTGTTTCCGTTGCATTTTACAGTTTCCATCTTATTTCTTTATTAATAGAAAACCAGTTTTATTGTATCTCTATTATTTTGTGTTAAGCACCTGTTAATAATCTGTATTCATTTCACTCTTCTCATAAAATCTGGATCAGATAGAGACTCGTAATTTATTAGCAAATTTTGGAAGGAGACATTTTCATCATGTCATAATTTCCCTAACCATGAATAACTCTTCGTACCTCTAAATGGAATGTCAAACAAAAGTAGTAAACAAGTGCCCTGAAAGATACCTACAAAAATTCATGAATGGTTAATAACTTTAATGCTACAAATGGTTATACCTACAAAATGATGGTACAACACAATCTATCACATTTTGGCAAAGACAACACCTTTTGGAGAATTATACAAATATCCACCTCTACTAGCACAAAAATATGTCATCTCTAATGTTATGCTACCAATTTTTAAAAACTACATAGCTACATCTAATGAAGACATTTGAACCTTAAAGAATCACCTTGAAGAAACAAAGAATCATATCAAGTGACAATTTTATTTCAAGAATAATGATCATTAGTTCAAAGTAGGACATTGACTGTTTTTCCATCTCCAACCCTCTAAACATAATTTGTTCATTACAAGAATCATAAGCTAGCCCCAAAATGTTATGGGCCTTACCAAACCTAGAAATATGGGGGAGAAGTAGCTTATGCATTAGATAGTCCAAACAAGGGTAAGCTACATGATGTTTTTCATGTCTCTTGCTTGAAGAAGAACTTAGGTTCCATGAAAATGGTCTAGTTAAAACTACATATCTTAAACAAAGGAGAAGGACTTGTATTTCTACGAGCAGGAATTATCGAGGTCAAATCCACTAATATGCATTCCAAAACCATCAATAAATGTCTTTCCAAATGGATAAATTTACCAAAAAAAGAAGCCACTTAAGAAAATAGAAACTTTCTATCTCAACACACATCATTTTCAAAGCTTTGAGGTAAAAACATTCAAAGAAGAGATTACTTGTGATAAATCCATAACTCATTTATTAATAATGATAATAATAATATAATTTAAGGTCACGGCCTAGTGGGATATCAAATTGACATATGAGACCCCCTTGTTTGCAAGACAAGGGACCCCCTCCATCCAATAATTTGATTGCTTAGTGTACGGAAGTGTACATACCCTATCCCCCTTCGGATGAACTTGTGACCTCAAAGGAGGAAACACATGTTCTTAAACAATAGGCCCACTCAAGTTGTACACACTTAAGACACACACTCATTAAATATATATTTGTAGACTAGGCCATGTCGCTTTACATGACATATCAATATTAGATTAGAAGTCAATTTATATTTATAAAGTAACATATAAACATAAATATAAAGTACAACTCAAGTCATAATTATTAAATTATTAGTAAGTCATTATTATTTTTTCCACAGAAACTAATCCTTATGTTCATAAGGGATGAATATACATGTTATGGTCTTGAGAGGATTGATCATGGCAAGAAATCCCATCAAAAGTATGCAAAAGGAGACATATTTATTGTCCTAGTGCATCTTGAAAACTATTGCATATCAAAATCTGAAAAAAGCACCATTACTTCAATACCACAAAAAATCTTATTTGATTCAAAGAGAATTAGCAGTAATCAACCTTCTACTATACCAACATGCTGAAAAGAAATTGATCTCTACAACCATCACAATCTTGAAAGGAAATTAAAACTAGAAATCCATTGATTTGATCTCAACCCCATCAAAAAACTCATAGATATCAAAAGACCCTGCAGGGATAGACAAAGCTTCCTTTGATGGTGAATCGGCCTTCGAATTGAGCTCTATGTAAATGTGCTTGAAAGAGAGCCATTTAAAGGACTCGATAGAATCTTAAATATTATTAAACAGAGGACCAAGGCACACATTCACCATTGAATATTTTTTGGATTCCCATTCAATCACTAACTTTGAATACCCCAGCACCTGAAGATTTCTAATTCCCTTCTTATGTGCCTCCGAAGGAGGAGTCCTTAGGGCGAGGAAATCTACTCTATTGTTCAAGCCATGACCTGGAGCATATATAATATGCATATAATGGTTTTGATTCATAAATAAAACAACTCCGACCCCACAAACTGTTGGATGTCCTTGACTCGCACCATCAAAATACCCCCAAGGGATTTTAAAATCCAAATCAGGCATAAACGGGATCCTCATATTTTTAATCTTTTGGTCAACTTTGAATTCCTTCAAGAGATTGAGAATTAAACTAGCAGTGACTTCATGGGGAATGTCTGCATCTATGAAAATGTTGTAATTGTGAGCCCACAATACGAGATAGACAAGAATATCTAGAAAAGATTCAAACTCCTTAACCAATTTATCCTCCAACCATTCTTTTATGCAATCTTCTAGCCCCTACTTCGACCAGGTAGCCTTCTTCTTGAATTCAAGGCTTACAATCCTCAAAACCTGCACTGTATAAGGGCATGAAATAAAAATGTGTGAGATGGATTCCTCATTTTTCTTGCACGGAGGATAGTTGTTGGGTCCAACCCAACCCCTTTAATACAACTTCCCATGTCAACATTTTTGTATTCAGTGTAAGCCATAGGGTGGTTTTGGCTTTTAGTGATGCATGAAGATTCCATACGAGGCTCCACCACCACCACTTTTCCCCTTGAAACTGAGATTACATAAGATTAGAGTAACCCAATATGGTTGTAAATTCACTTTTTCCAGAGTTTTTAGACCAACATAAAACATCAACTTCTTCCTCCTTCAGCCTAATGCAATTTGAGACTAGCTTACCAATGAAACAATTCCACTCATCCACTTCTAGGCCTTCCAAACCTAGATAATTCGCTAACTTCCATCCCAATATCCCACTCACTTGTGGGGGTTGATCCTTATATTTTGTGAGTGTTAAGATTCCTAGCTCATGGATAGAGTGAAGGAGGGAGGTTGAAAGCCAAAAACTTTCATTAGCGCCCAACTAGGGGTCCTACCCTATTCTTACTTTCCTTCTATTTCCTATCCTCCACATTGTATACTCACTTAACAAAGGATAATTTGCAACCAACACCTTGCATACAATATATCCTTTGGCCAACTTCCTAGGCTATCTGAACTAGTCCTCAATCAACACAATTCCCAGGTACTTATTTTTCATTACCCTACCCCATAAAAATAAATTGTGTGTAAGCCTACAGAGAGATCTAGTTGTAAGAGATTAAGAGAAATGGAAAAAAAATATTTAATCCCCAATACTTTTTTGGGTTTCCACACAACTCCATTTCACTAATATAATTCCACTAGAAAGACGAGAACCGAACCATAGGAATTGAAAACTGATATTATTGATTTTAGTGATGATTCCCTTTGGCACTACATCTATTGATGTCCAATAAACAGGAATGTTTTCCAACAAAATCTTAATTAATATGAGTCGACCCCTCTAGAGAGGATCCTATTAACCCACAAAGATATGCAAGCTTCAACCTTTTTGAATAGTAGTTTCGAGTCAACAAACCTATACCCTCTTGGTTTTAGATAAAAACCAAGATACTCAAAATCGGATTCCAATTCTTTCCAAGAAAAGGGGAAAATATGATTAATCTTCTAAATAGAATTCGCATCAATGCAAATAGGAATTATGCATGATTTGTTGAAATTTATCTACATGTCAGTATCTTTGCAATACAAATCCAAGATTCCTTTTAAAGATGAAAGGTCCCTGAGGGACCCTTCCGTGAATCATAACACATCATCCACAAAAAAAGGAGATGCAAGATGACTTCTTGAGTGGAGACATTGACTCCCATAAGGATCCTTCTTTACCTAGCATCATTGATCAATTTACTTAAGGCCTCATCCACTATGAGGAAGAGGAATGGAGACAAGGGGCATCCCTCTTTGATCCCTCTCGAAACTTGAATAAACCTGGAGGGAGCATCACTAATAAGCACCGCAAAGGATACTGGCTGGAAGCATCACATAATCCAATTCACTAAGGATATATTCATACCCATATTCAAAAGAAAAAGGTGAAGAAAGGACCAACTTACTATGTCGTAGGCTTTGGAAAAATCAAGCTTTAATGTTACCACAAGCTACTTGGACAACTTAACAAAATTGATTGCTTCTTGAGCAATCGCTATCACATCATGAATCTTCTTACGTTGTAGAAACATGAATTGTTCTTCCAAAATCACCTCACTTAAGATAGGATTAATTCTTCGAGCAATGACCTTGGCCACCAACTTATAAATCATGTTGCAACATCAAATTGGTCACAAATCACCAAAGGAGAGGCCATCTTGCTTTTTGGGGATTAGAGTGATGAAAGTAGAGTTTAATGAGCCTAATATTTTCCTTGATCTTTGGGACTCTCAAACTACTTTTAACAAATCAGCTTTCATCAAATCGTAAAAGACAAGAAAAAATTAAACAGTGAACCCGCCAAGCCCGAGACTCTTACCTTTTTTCATAGAGGATAGGGCAGCTTGAACTTCAGCCTCTATCACTTCCTTTTCAAGAGACATAATCATATCTTCTGAAAAGAACGGGGGGGATTTGGAAATCACCTCTAGAATGTCTTGAATCAGACAATCTTGTGGCTCCTTGAAGAGAGATTTGAAATCACGGACCCCCTCTTCAGCTTTATCCTTGAAAGAATGCACTACATTCCCTTCATCATTTTTAATTTCCCATATTGTATTCAGATTTTTCCGATAATTTGCATACTGATGGAAGAATTTAGTATTACTATCACCTTCCTTCATCCAAATTGCTCATCTCTTCAATCACCAAGCATCTTCCTCCTTCTCCTATAAGGACTTACGAGAGGCTTCCAGGGCTCAAAGATGAAATAAATTGCTTTCTGAGAGACTACCCACTGCATTATCTTTTACATCTTAGCAATCTTGAACTCAACTTCTTTCAAAGAGGCTTGAGACTTTTCATTATAAGATTTGAGCCAGTTTATCATAGTCGCTTTTACTCTGGCTATATTTTCTACAAATTGGAACATGGAACATGTAAGTATATGAGGAAGAAGGAGTTATATGAACCCACAAATCCTCAACAAGCTTCCTGAAATCTTCTTCCAATAGCCACATATGATTAAACTTTAAAGGGGATGGAGGCTTCTCCTCATCGGAAACCATTTTGAACAAAACTGGCATGTGATTGGATAGGCCACCAAAAGACACCCAATATTGCATGATAAAAGGACTCTCCACCAAATCTTTTGAAACCAAGAAACGATCAAGCATTTTTCATACCAAAGCATCATTAAAGCGGAAATTCCTCCAAGTAGGCACATTTCAAAAAAACTGGAAAAGAAATCGCTCTAGGGGTCCTTCCTGGGATTTCCCCCCACACTTCTCTTAAAGATAGAGTTAGATTAAGGTACCCAAAAATCAATTATGTAAGAAAGTATTCCAAGGCACCTTCCTGAGCCAAATTTTCCTAGAAGGGGATTCTCTCTGAATATGGGCCACAAATATTTAAAACCAATAAAACTAGTCCCAATTCTTTTCACTTCCAATTTGACCAAGATAGAAAAATTAAGATAAGAAAAGGCAAGAGATGAGAAATCAAGACTCCAACCCATAATTAATCCTTCTGATTGATCATCTACGTCCATAGAGAAAAAGGACTAGCTTTTTATCTCTGACTCTAGTATTGTCCACCATAGTTTGTTGAATTAGAATTATATCATGTGTGTGGATCATAATGAGCTTTTTGAGGGCTAACTACCTACGGGCACCCCCTACCCCTCTAGCATTGAAATATAAATCCATCATGGGGAAGGCCTTTAAAGGGATGTGTCTTCTCTAAGGGCCCTGGTCATGGTGGATTTTTTTTCCTTTTTTATGTCCTGAACCACCTTCTGTTGAGCCATCATCAAATGGGATTTTCTTCCAACTGGGTTAGATTGGAGGGGATCAGGGGCTAAAGCCCCATGCATGAAGAAATCTTCCTTTTTCTTAACCCTGGGTATTAGGGCATATCCCTTTTGTGAGGAAGGGTCACCTTCTACCTCCCTAGAAACAAGACCTAGCTTCGCCTCTGAAATACCCTTGAATCATTTAGAACTATTTTCTTAGTCAAGCATACTCTAGGGATAATATTGAATTCAATCTTTGACTTCGAGGCTACTTGACAGGAGAGGTGTAGCCAAAGCATCATGAATAGGGGGGAAGGATTCAACTAACATATAATCTCCTACTTTTGGGTTGTCAGAGAAAACCCCCAAAAAATCCAGAGAGAAAGAATCATAATTAAAAAAAGAGGAATTTTTTATCAAACCAATATCATAACTAGATAATATTGGTTGGGAACTCGCTCTACCCCCTAGAGAAGTTCTTGGAATCGAAAGAGGAGATCTGGCTTTGTCTTCCTCTTGCATCATCTCAACCTGTCAGTTGACAATTTTTTAATATTTGGGCTTACGCACCCATACCTTCTTTTTTTAGTGTACCCTTGGAGCAACCTTGCTACATTGGGCCTAGAGATGGCCTGCTTCATGGAAGAAAAAACAGAAAGGGTAACCTCCAATAATCAACTTTTTGTCTCTAGGACTAAGCACCAAGAACCAAATCGATTTCCTCCACCAGTCCATCCCAAAGTTCCACCTCGACTTGGACCCATGCCCAATGAATGTCAATATTAGATCTCCAGTTCCATTCCAAACCAATAAATCTTTCAATGTTTTTCCCAATAGCAACCAAAAGATATTTATTTCAGAAAACTAGAAAGAGGCTTGGCAGAATGGCCTAAACTTGTTGAATAGTGAATGGTTCCCTAACTTGGATCGAAATATATGTTCTATATTTTTAGGACCAATCCTAAGGGCCCCAACTCCAATCATGACCCAATATATTTTCACAATCCTCCTCCAAAGTAAATAAAAATCAAATCCATCAACGAACTAGGACGTGGAAGATTGGATTATAACCAAGACACAACTCCCAATTTAGAGCCACACACTAGTTAATTGAATCCATATGAATCGCTTTACCATAGAAACTACCCACTAGGGTCTTACCTAGAAATCACAGAATATCTTTAACCTGAATGTCTTTCTCGACCACCATTGAAACTTTTCATGTCTTCACCCAAATACACCTTTTTTTCCTCACAGATCCAAACCAAGTGAAAATACACTATATCTTTTTCCTCCACTTTCTTAATTACGACATTTTTTCATAATAAAGCCCGGATCATCGGGAACATCGGACACATGATTTAGGCTAAGTCCAAAGTTAATTCTGCCACAAACCAAAATAGACTCGAGTTTTTTGGAGTCCAAACCCAACACCTCGAGCGTCGCCACTCCAGCGCACGTAGGATTTGACTGTTTGGAAACTTCCTGAGTCACGAATGGAAGGGGCATGCGATAAAATTTTGAATGCAGTTTGAATGCATGGCACTGACACTGACTTTATCCATAATCCACTTGTTCCTCCTCCATCGTGGGGAAAAACGACGGACAACCACCGAAACCTAGAAACAAGAAATAAAAAAGAAACTAAGGGTCTGGGAGAAAACCAAACCACTCATGTTTGTCAGCATGTCACCGAAACACTATTCTCAAATGCCCCACCCACCGCCAAAAATTGTTTGCAACTACGGAGAAGGTTGTCAAAAACACCCTAGAAACATACATATTAACTAATTCATTAGTTATGAAGAGTCTTCCCTTTTTCCCAAGTAAGAAACTTAAATTCTATATTTCAAGTAGAAATTGAGTATACATCAAACGTTTCAATTTGACACTACCATAAGCAAGAGTATTTACTTCACTATTAATCTAGCAAAAACAAAAATTGATAGCTTATATGTAGTGTTCTTTAATGATGAAAATGAATCACAAGCAATATAAATAAGAATTAATAGAAAATCTCATTTTACTTCCTTGATCAATTCCTGCTCACTTGTCTCTTAGAGGGGGAAACCTCTCAATGAGCTAAGTTCCAATACAATAATAATCTACATCCCCAATAAGGACTCCATCCTTATTTATATCTACCAAATGAGAATTATCTAGTGGGCCTTCTTAAATGTTGTCACATTACATTTATTAATTGCTAACTACCTAATGGGGACTTATTTAATAATAACTAACATTATGGACCTAGCCCATTTTACATTAAATGGCCACCGTACTTATCATACTCTTATCTCTAAAGGGCCCATAGGCCCCTCTTACACCCCAAGGGAGGATCCCAATAATCCATCCCCTCTTGAGAAACATTGTCCTCGACGCTTGTCCATATGATATAAATTTGTAAGCTAAGGTCCCATGACGGGTGTTAACCACGACACCGAAATAACACCTATCGTGTTCTCTTCTAGTAATTATCCCATGTTAGAGTTTTATTAGATAAGATCAACCAAATAAAAATCCTCATTTTTCGTGGACAATTCAACTTCCATATGTTTTTCCACCAACATTTCCTCTCATTTTTTGCTTCCTCTTCCACCTTTGCCTCATAACCCAACTTCGTTGTATAATTCCTAAACACTTTGTTCTTGCACCATATTAGCTTGTCCTCCTCATCCTTAATTTTGATTGCATTATGTTTTAAACTATGCATAAATTGATTCAATGCTTCTATTAGTCTCCTTGAAAGCCATTTGTAAAGAAAATCTTCACTCTTGATTCCATATGGAACTAAAGTCTGGATCAACTACGTCTATTATATAATAGATACCCCTATTATTGAGTTCATATTTTAATGGAACTAATAATCTATAGTTACCTGAGATACCCATCCAAAAGTATTCCCAAATATTGACTTTATTGCATTTCCCTATGTTTCATGCCAACCATTTACCCACCAAGGGAAAGGCCCTTACCAATGCCTTACAAATCATTGAAGTTTCACTATGACTTTTTACTTCCTTTCTTATCCAATCCTCAATAGTTTTTGGATCTATGCATTTCACCAATGTCACCTTACCACCGAAATGTTCATGATTTATCATCCTTTGTGAGCTTTTAGCTACCAAGGTTTGACAAAAAAAGTAAATGTTTTTTAGGCCCCATCCACCATCCTCTTTAGGCTTTGGCAATGCCCTCCATCTAACCAAAGGAATCCTTTCTTCCTCCCTTTTCCTTTCCCATAAGAAGCTAAAACATTTTCTTCTAATTTTTTCTAGAATTCCATTTGGAATGTGTGATAGAGATAGCCAACATATTGGTATACCCTCTAAAATAAATTACACTAATGTCAGTCTACCT
>ML792208.1:256923-267450 GCA_009831015.1 Picea engelmannii
AATATGCTTACCAACTTAGGAAGAGTTCCTGGTGAAAGTACATTCTTGTTTCAGAAAATATGTTAGGGCTCGCTCAGGCCCAAAACTAAACCTTGTGTTAGAATGAAAAGAAATGATCTTCTTTTGTTCCCTAGTGGAGTCAACCCTGTTTCCCGTGGAGTCTCCAAGTGAGCTCAAATAATAAATTAAATGAAGAAAAAATCACTAATGTTGTTGAAATCTGAGGATTGACGCTTCCCCAACAATGACGCCAATTTGTTAGCACACTTTTTGAACCTAAACCAGGTCCGAATACATCAAACATCTGTGGGTAAAAGAGGCTAATTCTAGGAGAGAATGCCTTAAGTGTCACTGACAAACCTACACTCCATTTGGGTTGGTGAATGTCAACATCAGAGGGGTGTCTCTAAGTTGTTTCTTGCTGTCATAAACTCTTAAAATATGCAATTAAATGCATACAAAAAACAATGAGAAAATGTTTTTTGGATAGCGTTTAGGCAATCAAAGGGTAAGTAACACTGTTTAAAATTTTATTGGATGAAAAACCTTGCATCATAAGTAATTTTAATGAAAGAGAGAGGAGGGAATGCGATATTATAAGGCTGAAAACACCACAATAATAAGCTAAAAGAAACTAATCAATCCATAAAATATTAATACGATACTAACAAGAATTGACAGCTTGATACCAACACACCAAAACTTTATTATTGCTCTTTCCAAAGGATTGTTTGCACCACTAAACACAAGTACATAATCCACAAAATATTGCTCTTTAATCATAGACTAGGAGCTAGAATGATGAGAGAAAGAGAGAGTAATGCTGCTGCTCAGAAAAGTCGACCCATCACAATGAGGAGGAGCCTCATTAAATAAGAGAGTGAGGCGCATATGTGAAGTGATAATAGGAGGGAATCATATAATTTTAAAATGGCGATGAGATAAGATGATAAGGTAATGCACATGAAGGAGAGAATGAGGATGTGTGGGAGCTAAATGACACGTGTGAGGTGGAGTGAGTGAGGAAGTGCACATAAGGAGAAAGAAGGATGCACATGAAGGAATAATGAAGGAGTTAGCACCAAGTAATAGGGAGTGAGGGGAAGGATAACATGTGTGAAAGGGGTGTGCATGGGTTAAAATGGAAGAGTTAAGGCGAGCAAATATGGAGGACAAAGTAAATGTGCATGAGAGGAATGATGCACCCAAAAATAGGGAGAAGGTGCATGAAAGGATAATGGATGCACACATGTGAAAGGTAAGTGGGAGTAATGTGATAGGAAATAGGAGTTATGTAAGAAAAATGAATTAATGTGCTAGAAAATAGGAAAAAAGGGGGTCACAATAATTCTAGAAAATAGGAAAACAAAAAGGCACATTAATGCTAAAAATTAGGGAAAATGGAAGCTCATTAAGAAAATGAGCTAGAAAATAAGGAGAGAAAAAGGCGGAGGCTAAAAAATAGGAAAAATGGAGGCTCATTAGGACAGTGTGCTAGAAAATAGGGAGAGAGAGGAGTTAGGCTAAAAAATAGGGAGATGTGAGGCACATTAATGCTAAAAAATAGGGAAGAGAGGGATGCTAGAAAATAGGGAGAGGGAGGCGCATTAAATGAGACAACACATAAAGACTTAGGGAATAATATGCATGGAAAAGGAGATATCCATAAGAAACATGGACCATGAGAAAAAATATGGATAATGCATGAGAAAAGAGTGTTAAGTGTAAGAAAGGGAAAGTTGATCTTTAGTCAATTCAAACACGTAAATTTATCACGTGTACCAACTCGTCTTTAACGCATGTGCCACATTTCCTCACGCAAAGCGCCCAAGTTGGCCATTTGTCACCCTTTGAAACTCCCATATGTTGGAATCTGAACCTACCACTTGTCACCCTACATGGTGACGACACATGCTAAATATAGCCCTGCTAAAAATAAACATGCCAAAAATAACAGTCACCCTAAAAAATAGGAAAACACCAAATATGTTTGGGATCAATAGGAGACCACTGCCAAATATAGTAGTATGTCTAGAAATATACATTGCTAAAAATATAATCTCGTCTCAATGAAAATATGCTCATCAGATTCAATTTTCAGTGAGGAAACCGAATATGCAATCATAATCATCATCTGAGGCCTGAAATTCCACCTGGTAAAAACAATAAATTGCTCGCATGTCATCCGAAAAAGGCTCAATGGACTCATGGGTTATCAAGGACTTTGAATATGTGATCAATACTTCCATGCAGACCCTCGATCTCTGTCTCCTAAAAAATATGGAATATACCAAAAATAAACATCTCTTCCTATCTATAACATCATGTGGAAACTTTTGTCTCTAAAACAAAGAACTCTACCTAACTAATCTTGTAACTGTACCTGTACTTGGTGGGAACCAACCCTGGCTCAAAATATAACTATCTTTGGGAAAATATCTGAATTCTATCCAAATAGGACAAGTTGGCTCTTAACCCTCAGGATTTTCAAGGGTGAAAATCTAGGGGTTAACAACTCCCAAGATTGATCTGAGTAGTCTCACTTTTGCAACCTCTTTTTCAGGCTCTGCTTCCTCCTTTGGAAGTTCTTCTTCTTCTCTATCATTGACATCCCTTGTGTCATCTCCTCTACATTGTGTCATCTCCATGTCTTTCATCAGTGCTTGTAGGTTCCTCATTTACTCAAGCAATTCAACATTAGCAACATGTCTTCCTCGAATTCTCCCTCTTCTTCGGGCTCTGAACGCCATCTCTTGACAGAGAAAATTTTGTGTAGTACCTTTAGGAGAGTAACTTGTTGCAAGAGAAAGGAATAACCTTCCCATTCAGTATCACCAACTGTTCATTTCAATCCCTCAGATTGTACCTGGTTCATTCCACTCTCATACCAAAAATTGATGCAAGGGTAATTTACTCTTTAAATCTACAAGATATTTTATTTTCAATTTATACTAAAAAAGAGAAGATAATGCCTATGGGTCTACCTATAACCTGCTACCACAATATTTTATTGAAGCTCAATTCTATTATTGAACCTCAAGTTCTTGTAAAACGTTATTTACAGGCCTATACTTGCTATACTCTACAACCACGAATTATAGTTGCAAGCTTCCTTGACTTCAACTCACTTCTTCATTTCTTACCTCTAGACAACAAACTCTATTACCTCTCTTCCACAATGGGTGCTCTTTGTGTCGGTTCACACATCTATCTTCCACGCAAACTTAACAATAAAAGTCTGTGACCACAAGACTGGGTTTAATTTCTTTTGGTGAATGATCAATGAGCCAATCTTAGTGAATGCGTATAGATGGTGACATGGGTCCTTGAATAATCCACACTATGAGCACTCTATCAATTTAAATCAACAATGCCAATCATAGTTAATAGTAAAGCATTTAAACTCCGATGAAGCACATATAAAATAGTGGAATACCTCCAATACAACATAACTCGTGTGAATTAGACACAGAAGAAAAAATGATTACTCATATTGTAACATCCCACTCTGGCGCAATGAGAAAACTTATTATTTGAGGACACTTGCTCGCAAGTGATCTGGACCTTTATGATGTTAAACCATTTATGCTTGATTATGATGCGATTGATAGATGACGTGATGTTTTACTATTTGATGTAGATAGGTGCTATTGACTCAGTTTTATCGAGTGTGCAGGGTTTTGGACCTTGAGGATGCAGCAACATCGGTAGAACCCCCTTGGACTCCAGATTGAGTCAGGGAGTGTGCTATTTGGGTTGATTTATTTACTGTGATATTTCATTGATTTGATGATTTGATTTTTGACATGTTCTAACACGGTTGTCGATGATGCAGGATGACGATAGCTTTCCGACCAGACTCACATATGGAGTAAAGGGGCCACACACGATTTCCAGAGAGGTTGAGGGAGAGGGGTGGATAGCAGCCCTGCCACCGCCTACTAGCACTCCCGCCGTGGCTCGAACTGTAGGTTAACAATTATCTAGTTCGAGAGGATCCACGATGCCATGAGGGCAGACTGCGACAGTCGCTCACGATGATTCTAAGGGGCGCGCAATAAGGCGTGGGCCTTATTCCTTAGAACCATTAGTCTCCCACAAGTTCACCTGGCGGAGTGTTGACTCCAGGGGTTATAGATGTCTACCAATCAGTCCAGTTGGCGAGTGGCACCCTTGGAGCACGGGGTGCATCCTGAAGGGCACGTCGCACAAAATAAACTCAAGAGGTGAGTGGCACCCTTGGAGCACGTGGTGCATCCTGAAGGGCACGTCGCACAAAAGAAGCTCAAGAGGCGAGTGGCACCCTTGGAGCACGTGGTGCGTTCTGAAGGGCATGTCGCAATAATGTGGATGAAGGAGTCAGCCTAAATATCCCTAAGACATCAACACCTGAATTAATCCTTAAACAATTCCCCCAACCAGGCGTCGCCAATTCAGAATTTGAGCCCTATGTCAAAAAAAAAACATAATTCAAGACTATACATTAAATCTTCATTACCCCTATGATTTGCAACCTCCACCTAATCCAAGGAGCTTCCTTCCTTAATTAAATACATAAAAAAATTCCTCCTTTAATTGAATTCATAAAGTAATTCCTTCCTTAATTGCATACATAAGGCCTTTCCTCATTCCCAGTAATAAGCTTGATAATTTATCTTTTTAGTGAAGGTACTACTTTGCCCTAACTTAATAATCAAAGCTTAACCATCTCCTAATAACAATGCCATGATATTCTAGCTCACAATAGCTCTGCCATTCAAATAACATTAGAAATTCATTTCCTACTAGCTAGCTCTAACAATACAGNAGGTAGACTGACATTAGTGTAATTTATTTTAGAGGGTATACCAATATGTTGGCTATCTCTATCACACATTCCAAATGGAATTCTAGAAAAAATTAGAAGAAAATGTTTTAGCTTCTTATGGGAAAGGAAAAGGGAGGAAGAAAGGATTCCTTTGGTTAGATGGAGGGCATTGCCAAAGCCTAAAGAGGATGGTGGATGGGGCCTAAAAAACATTTACTTTTTTTGTCAAACCTTGGTAGCTAAAAGCTCACAAAGGATGATAAATCATGAACATTTCGGTGGTAAGGTGACATTGGTGAAATGCATAGATCCAAAAACTATTGAGGATTGGATAAGAAAGGAAGTAAAAAGTCATAGTGAAACTTCAATGATTTGTAAGGCATTGGTAAGGGCCTTTCCCTTGGTGGGTAAATGGTTGGCATGAAACATAGGGAAATGCAATAAAGTCAATATTTGGGAATACTTTTGGATGGGTATCTCAGGTAACTATAGATTATTAGTTCCATTAAAATATGAACTCAATAATAGGGGTATCTATTATATAATAGACGTAGTTGATCCAGACTTTAGTTCCATATGGAATCAAGAGTGAAGATTTTCTTTACAAATGGCTTTCAAGGAGACTAATAGAAGCATTGAATCAATTTATGCATAGTTTAAAACATAATGCAATCAAAATTAAGGATGAGGAGGACAAGCTAATATGGTGCAAGAACAAAGTGTTTAGGAATTATACAACGAAGTTGGGTTATGAGGCAAAGGTGGAAGAGGAAGCAAAAAATGAGAGGAAATGTTGGTGGAAAAACATATGGAAGTTGAATTGTCCACGAAAAATGAGGATTTTTATTTGGTTGATCTTATCTAATAAAACTCTAACATGGGATAATTACTAGAAGAGAACACGATAGGTGTTATTTCGGTGTCGTGGTTAACACCCGTCATGGGACCTTAGCTTACAAATTTATATCATATGGACAAGCGTCGAGGACAATGTTTCTCAAGAGGGGATGGATTATTGGGATCCTCCCTTGGGGTGTAAGAGGGGCCTATGGGCCCTTTAGAGATAAGAGTATGATAAGTACGGTGGCCATTTAATGTAAAATGGGCTAGGTCCATAATGTTAGTTATTATTAAATAAGTCCCCATTAGGTAGTTAGCAATTAATAAATGTAATGTGACAACATTTAAGAAGGCCCACTAGATAATTCTCATTTGGTAGATATAAATAAGGATGGAGTCCTTATTGGGGATGTAGATTATTATTGTATTGGAACTTAGCTCATTGAGAGGTTTCCCCCTCTAAGAGACAAGTGAGCAGGAATTGATCAAGGAAGTAAAATGAGATTTTCTATTAATTCTTATTTATATTGCTTGTGATTCATTTTCATCATTAAAGAACACTACATATAAGCTATCAATTTTTGTTTTTGCTAGATTAATAGTGAAGTAAATACTCTTGCTTATGGTAGTGTCAAATTGAAACGTTTGATGTATACTCAATTTCTACTTGAAATATAGAATTTAAGTTTCTTACTTGGGAAAAAGGGAAGACTCTTCATAACTAATGAATTAGTTAATATGTATGTTTCTAGGGTGTTTTTGACAACCTTCTCCGTAGTTGCAAACAATTTTTGGCGGTGGGTGGGGCATTTGAGAATAGTGTTTCGGTGACATGCTGACAAACATGAGTGGTTTGGTTTTCTCCCAGACCCTTAGTTTCTTTTTTATTTCTTGTTTCTAGGTTTCGGTGGTTGTCCGTCGTTTTTCCCCACGATGGAGGAGGAACAAGTGGATTATGGATAAAGTCTGTGTCAGTGCCGTGCATTCAAACTGCAGTCAAAATTTTATCACATGCCCCTTCCATTCGTGACTCAGGAAGTTTCCAAACAGTCAAAGCCTACGTGCGCTGGAGTGGCGACGCTCGAGGTGTTGGGTTTGGACTACAAAAAACTTGAGTCTATTTTGGTTTGTGGCAGAATTAACTTTGGACTTAGCCTAAATCATGTGTCCGATGTTCCCGATGATCCGGGCTTTATTACGAAAAAATGTCGTAATTAAGAAAGTGGAGGAAAAAGATATAGTGGATTTTCACTCTGGGTTTGGATCTGTGAGGAAAAAAAGGTGTATTTGGGTGAAGACATGAAAAGTTTCAATGGTGGTCGGGAAAGACATTCAGGTTAAAGACCCTAGTGGGTAGTTTCTATGGTAAAGCGATTTCAATTAACTAGTGTGTGGCTCTAAATTGGGAGTTGTGTCTTGGTTATAATCCAATCTTCCACGTCTTAGTTCGTTGATGGATTTGATTTTTATTTACTTTGGAGGAGGATTGTGAAAATATCCTGGGTCATGATTGGAGTTGGGGCCCTTAGGATTGGTCCTAAAAATATAGAACATATATTTCGATCCAAGTTAGGGAACCATTTGCTATTCAACAAGTTTAGGCCATTCTGCCAAGCCTCTTTCTAGTTTTCTGAAATAAATATCTTTTGGTTGCTATTGGGAAAAATATTGGAAGATTTATTGGTTTGGAATGGAACTAGAGATCTAATAGTGACATTCATTGGGCATGGGTCCAAGTCGAGGTGGACCTTTGGGATGGACTGGTGGAGGAAATCGATCTGGTTCTTGGTGCTTAGTCCTAGAGACAAAAAGTTGATTATTGGAGGTTACCCTTTCTGTTTTTTCTGCCATGAAGCAGGCCATCTCTAGGCCCAATGTAGCAAGGTTGCTCCAAGGGTAAACTAAAAAAAGAAGGTATGGGTGCGTAAGTCCAAATATTAAAAAATTGTCAACTGACAGGTTGAGATGATGCAAGAGGAAGACAAAGTCAGATCTCCTCTTTCGAGTCCAAGAACTTCTCTAGTGGGCAAAGCGAGTTCCCAACCAATATTATCTAGTTATGATATTGGTATGATACAAAATTCCTCTTTTTTTAATTATGATTCTTTCTCTCTGGATTTTTTGGGGGTTTTTCTGACAATCCAAAAGTAGGAGATTATATGTTAGTTGAATCCTTCCCCCCTATTCATGATGCTTTGGCTACACCTCTCATGTCAAGTAGCCTAGAAGTCAAAGATTCAATTCAATAATATCCCTAGAGTATGCTTGACTAAGAAAATAGTTCTAAAATATTCAAGGGTATTTCAGAGGCGGAGCCGGGTCTTATTTCTAGGGAGGTAGAAGGCGACCCTTCCTCACAAAAGAGATATGCCCTAAGACCCAAGGTTAAGAAAAAGGAAGATTCCTTCATGCATGGGGGTTTAGCCCTTGATCCCCTCCAATCTAACCCGGTTGGAAGAAAATCCCATTTGATGAAGGCTCAACAGAAGGTGGTTCAGGACATAAAAAAGGAAACAAATCCACCATGACCAGGGCCCTTAGAGCAGACACATCCCTTTAAAGGCCTTCCCCATGATGGATTTATCTTTCAATGCTAGAGGGGTAGGGGGTGCCCGTAAGTAGCTAGCCCTCAAAAGGCTCATTATGATCCACAAACATGATATAGTTCTAATTCAACAAACTATGGTGGACAATAATAGAGTCAGAGATAAAAAGCTAGTCCTTTTTCTCTATGGACGTAGATGATCAATTAAAAGGATTAATTATGGGTTGGAGTCCTGATTTCTCATGTCTTGCCTTTTCTTATCTTAATTTTTCTATCTTGGTCAAATTGGAAGTGAAAAGAATTGGGACTAGTTTTGTTGGTTTTAAATATTTGTGTTCCATATTCAGAGAGAATCCCCTTCTAGGAAAATTTGGCTCAGGCAGGTGCCTTGGCATACCTTCTTACATAATTAATTTTTGGGTACCTTAATCTAACTCTATCTTTAAGAGAAGTGTGAGGGGAAATCCCATGAAGGACCCCTAGAGTGATTTCTTTTCTAGTTTTTTTGAAAAACACTATTTGGTGGACGTCAAGCGAGTGAAGTTAGTGCATATTTGGAGGAATTTCCGCTTAAGTGATTCTTTGGTATGAAAAATGCTTGATCGTTTCTTGGTTTCAGAAGCTTTGGTGGAGAGTCCTTTTATCATGCAATATTGGGTGTCTTCTGGAGGCCTATCCGATCACATGCCAATTCTGTTCAAAATGGTGTCCGATGAGGAAAAGCCTCCATCCCCTTTAAAGTTTAATCATATGTGGCTATTGGAAGAAGATTTCAGGAAGCTTGTTGAGGATTTGTGGGTTCATATAACTCCTCCTTCCTCATATACTTACATGTTCCAATTTGTAGAAAATATAGCCAGAGTAAAAGCGGCTATGATAAACTAGCTCAAATCTTATAATGAAAAGTCTCAAGCCTCTTTGAAAGAAGTTGAGTTCAAGATTGCTAAGATGTAAAAGATAATGCAGTGGGTTGTCTCTCAGAAAGAAATTTATTTCAGCTTTGAGCCTTGGAAGCCTCTCGTAGGTCCTTATAGGAGGAGGAAGATGCTTGGTGACTGAAAAGCTGAGCAATTTGGATGAAGGAAGGTGATAGTAATACTAAATTCTTTCGTTAGTATGCAAATTATCAGAAAAATCTGAATACAATATGGGAAATTAAAAATGATGAAGGGAAAGTAGTGCATTCTTTCAAGGATAAAGCTGAAGACGGGGTCCGTCATTTCAAATCTCTCTTCAAGGAGCCAAAAGATTGTCTGATTCAAGACATTCTAGAGGTGATTTCAAAATCCCCCCCCGTTCTTTTCAGAAGATATGATTATGTCTCTCAAAAAGGAAGTGATAGAGGCTGAAGTAAAATCTGCCCTATCCTCTATGAAAAAAGGTAAGAATCTCGAGCCTGGCGGGTTCACTGTTTAATTTTTTCTTGTCTTTTATGATTTGATGAAAGAAGATTTGTTAAAAGTAGTTCGAGAGTCCCAAAGATCGAGGAAAATTTTAGGCTCATTAAACTCTACTTTCATCACTCTAATCCCCAAAAAGCAAGATGGCCTCTCCTTTGGTGATTTGCGACCAATTTGATGTTAAAACATGATTTATAAGCTGGTGGCCAAGGTCATTGCTCGAAGAATTAATTAATCCTATCTTAAGTGAGGTGATTTTGGAAGAACAATTCGTGTTTCTACAACGTAAGAAGATTCATGATGTGATATCGATTGCTCAAGAAGAAATCAATTTTGTTATGTTGTCCAAGTAGCTTGCAGTAACATTAAAGCTTGATTTGTACAAAGCCTATGGCATAGTAAGTTGGTCCTTTCTTCACCTTGTTCTTTTGAATATGGGTATGAATATATCCTCGGTGAATTGGATTATGGGATGCATCCAACCAATATCCTTTGCGGTGCTTATTAGTGATGCTCCCTCTAGGTTTATTCAAGTTTTGAGAGGGATCAAACATGGATGCCCCCTATCTCCATTCCTCTTCCTCATAGTGGCTGAGGCCTTAAGTAAATTGATCAATGATGCTAGGTAAAGAAGGATCCTTAGGGGAGTCAAGGTCTCCACTCAAGAAGTCATCTTGCATCTCCTTTTTGGTGGATGATGTGTTATGATTCACGCAAGGGTCCCTTACGGACCTTTCATCTTTAAAAGGAATCTTGGATTTGTATTGCAAAGATACTGACATGTAGATAAATTGTTAAGAACCAAACTTCAATATAGCATAGAAAAACCTCAGGAAAAGTACTCAACGCCTTGGAAAAGAGATAATTTCAGATAATAAGCCTCTTCGAGGGGGCAACCTCCTTTTACCCCACTTAAATGTTCAAGTACAAGATGA
>ML792208.1:272742-291884 GCA_009831015.1 Picea engelmannii
GGTATATATAGGAGACTAGGAGGTATAATTACAAATAATGGCCTAAAGCCGACATAATTAAAATAACATTACTAATCTAAATTACAACTAATGGCCTAGAGCTGACATAAATAAAATAGCATTACTAATCTAATATGCCCGAATTAAGGGGTAATGAGCCAATATTAGGGCTTAACATAAATTTCAACAAATCATGCATAATTCCTATTTGCATTGATGCTAATTCTATTCAAAAGATTAATCATATTTTCCCTTTTTCTTGGAAAGAGTTGGAATCCGATTTTGAGTATCTTGGTTTTTATCTAAAACCAAGAGGGTATAGGTTTGTTGACTCGATACAACTATTCAAAAAGGTTGAATCTTGCATATCTTTGTGGGTTAATAGGATCCTCTCCAGAGGGGTCGACTCATATTAATTAAGGTTTTGTTGGAAAACATTCCTGTTTATTGGACATCAATAGATGTAGTGCCAAAGGGAATTATCACTAAAATCAATAATCTCAGTTTTCAATTCCTATGGTTCAGTTCTCGTCTTTCTAGTGGAATTGTATTAGTGAAATGGAGTTATGTGGAAACCCAAAAAAGTATTGGGGGTTAAATATTTTTTTTCCATTTCTCTTAATCTCTTACAACTAGATCTCTCTGTAGGCTTAGCCACAATTTATTTTTATGGGGTAGGGTAATGAAAAATAAGTACCTGGGAATTGTGTTGATCGAGGACTAGTTCAGATACCTAGGAAGTTGGCCAAAGGATATATTGTATGGAAGGTGTTGGTTGCAAATTATCCTTTGTTAAGTGAGTATACAATGTGGAGGATAGGAAATAGAAGGAAAGTAAGAATAGGGTAGGACCCCTGGTTGGGCGCTGATGAATTTTTTTGGCTTTCAACCTCCCTCCTTCACTCTATCCATGAGGTAGGAATCTTAACAATCACAAAATCTAAGGATCAACCCCCACAAGTGAGTGGAATATTGGGATGGAAGTCAACGAATTATCTAGGTTTGGAAGGCTTGGAAGCAGATGAGTGGCATTGTTTCATTGGTAAGTTAGTCTCAAATTGCATTAGGCTGAAGGAGGAAGAAGTCAATGTTTTATATTGGTCTAAAAACTCTGGAACGAGTGAATTTACAACCATACTGGGTTACTCTAATCTTATGGAATCTTAGTTTCAAGGGGAAAAATAGTGGTGGTGGAGCCTCTTATGAAATCTTCATGCACCGCTAAAAGCCAAAATCACCGTGTGGCTTGCACTAAATAAAAAAATGTTGACATGGGAAGTTGTATTAAAAAGGGGTTGGGTTGGACCCAACAACTATCCTCCGTGCAAGAAAAATGAGGAATCCATCTCACACATTTTTATTTCATGCCCTTATACAGTGTAGGTTTTGAGGATTGTAAGCCTTGAATTCAAGAAGAAGGTTACCTGGTCGAAGTAGGGGCTAGAAGATTGCATAAAAGAATGGTTGGAGGATAAATTGGTTAAGGAGTTTGAATCTTTTCTAGATATTCTTGTCTATCTCGTATTGTGGGCTCACAATTACAACATTTTCATAGATGCAGACAATCCCCATGAAGTCACTGCTAGTTTAATTCTCAATCTCTTGAAGGAATTCAAAGTTGACCAAAAGATTAAAAATCTGAGGATCCCGTTTATGCCTGATTTGGATTTTAAAATCCCTTGGGGGTATTTTGATGGTGCGAGTTAAGGACATCCAACAATTTGTGGGGTCATAGTTGTTTTATTTATGAATCAAAACCATTATATGTATATTATATATGCTCCAGGTCATGGCTTGAACAATAGAGTAGAGTTCCTCGCCCTTAGGACTCCTCTTTCAGAGGCACATAAGAAGGGAATTAGAAATATTCAGGTGCTGGGGGATTCAAAGTTAGTGATTGAATGGGAATCCAAAAAATATTCAGTGGTGAATGTGTGCCTTGGTCCTCTGTTTAATAATATTTAAGATTCTATCGAGTCCTTTAACTGGCTCTCTTTCAGGCACATTTACAGAGAGCTCAATTCGAAGGCTGATTCACCATCAAAGGAAGCTTTGTCTATCCCTGTAGGGTCTTTTGATCTCTACGAGTTTTTTGATGGGGTTGAGATCGAATCAATAGATTTCCAGTTTTAATTTCCTTTCAAGGTTGTGATAGTTGTAGAGATCAATTTTTTTCCAGCATGTTGGTATAGTAGAAGGTTGATCACTGCTAATTCTCTTTGAATCAAATAAGATTTTTTGTGGTATTGAAGTAATGGTGCTTTTTTCAGATTTTGATATGCAATAGTTTCAAGATGCACCATGACAAGAAATCTGTCTTCTTTTGCATACTTTTGATGGGATTTCTTGCCATGATCAGTCCTCTCAAGACCATAACATGTATATTCATCCCTTATGAACATAAGGATTAGTTTCCGTGGAAAACAAATTAATGACTTACTAATAATTTAATATTTATGACTTGAGTTGTACTTTATATTTATGTTTATATGTTACTTTATAAATTTAAATTGACTTCTAATCTAATATTGATATGTCATGTAAAGCGACATGGCCTAGTCTACAAATATATATTTAATGAGTGTGTGTCTTAAGTGTGTACAACTTGAGTGGGCCTATTGTTTAAGAACATGTGTTTCCTCCTTTGAGGAAACAAGTTCATTCGAAGGGGGATAGGGTATGTACACTTGGAGGGGCTCCCTTGTCTTGCAAACAAGGGGCTCTCATATGTCAATTTGATATCCCACTAGGCTGTGACCTTAAATTTTATTATTATTACCATTATTAATAAATGAGTTATGGATTTATTACAAGTAATCTCTTCTTTGAATGTTTTTACCTCAAAGCTTTGAAAACAATGTGTGTTGAGATAGAAAGTCTCTACTTTCTTAAGTGGCTTCTTCTTTGGGTAAATTTAGCCATTTGGAAAGACATTTATTGATGGTTTTGGAATGCATATTAGTGGATTTGACCTCAATAATTCCTTCTCGTAGAAATACAAGTCCTCCTACTTTGTTTAAGGTATGTAGTTTTAACTAGACCATTTTCATGGAATCTACGTTCTTCTTCAAGCAAGAGACATGAAAAACACCATGTAACTTACCCTTGTTTGGACTATCTAATGCATAAGCTACTTCTCCCCCATGTTTCTAGGTTTGGTAAGGCCCATAACATTTTGGGGCTAGCTTATGATTCTTGTAATGAACAAATTATGTTTAGAGGGTTGGATATGGAAAAACACTCAATGCCCTACTTTGAACTAATGATCATTATTCTTGAAATAAACTTGTCACTTGATATGATTCTTTGTTTCTTCAAGGTGATTCTTTAAGGTTCAAATGTCTTCATTAGTTGTAGCTATGTAGTTTTAAAAAATTGGTAGCATAACATTAGAGGTGGCATATTTTTGCGCTAGTAGAGGTGGATATTTGTATAATGCTCCAAAAGGTGTTGTCTTTGCTAAAGTGTGATAGATTATGTTGTACCATCATTTTGTAGGTATAATCATTTGTAGCATTGAAGTTATTAACCATTCATGAATTTTTGTAGGTATCTTTCAGGGCACTTGTTTACTACTTTTGTTTGACATTCCATTTAGAGGTACTAAGAGTTATTCATGGTTAGGGAAATTATGACATGATGAAAATGTCTCCTTCCAAAATTTGCTAATAAATTACGAGTCTCTATCATTGATAATAACCTTGGAAAATTTATGAAGTCTATGATTTTTTTTGACATAATTACCAACAATATGTGTGTTATCTTTAATTTTTTATGATACCCCAATGAAAAGAGCATATTTGGTTAATTGGTCAATGATCAAAATGTGTTGTCCTTTCCCCTTGAGATTGTTGGACACATGATAAAGTCCATGGATACTTTTTTTCTAGAAAGTGAAGAGGTTGAAGGAGACCAACAAGTGTGAATGTCTTGAATTTATGTCATCGGTAAGTGTCTCATTCAAGGACAGACCTCTCTCTCTCTCTCTCTCTCTCTCTCTCTCTCTCTCTCTCTCTCTCTCTATATATATATATATATATATATATATATATATATTTATTCATTCATTCCCTTTAAAAAAAATGAATGATGTATGTTATATTGTGTTTTAAAGAATCCAAGATATCCAACTATTGGAAGTCATGGTTTTGCTTCAAAACTTGATTTTCAAATCTAGCTAGGGTGGGCAGAGGATCCTTCGTTTAAACCAAGGTATGTCATTGTCCTAGGAAAACTTGGGATTAATCATCTACTTCTTGTGCTTAATATCTTTAATAATTTTCTCGGTGTCTTCATTTTTAACATATGATGCTTGCACATTTAAGATCCATTGGTTGACTACTACTAAAATATAGTATAATGTCGAGTCTCCTTCTTTATTGAATATATTAACTACAACTTGATTAACTTTCCCTTTCTTACAATGGATCTCAAAGTCAAATAATTGGACCTTACTAACCCATACTTGTTATTTTGGTGATAAATTATTACAACTAAGAAATTACTTTAGTTTGTTGTTATATGTCTTGACCAATAACTAAGAATTGAATACATAATGCTTCCAATTTTCCAATGCATCGATAATCCATGACATTTCTTTGTAATAAGTTGGCTTGCCTTGCTCATTATGTTTGAACTTGTGGCTTTCAAAAACCATCAAATGGTTTTCTTACATCAGGACTACACCTATTCTTGTACCTGAAGCATTATATTCAAGGATTAAGGGATTTTTGAAGTTGGAGATGGCTAAGCTGAGAGTGGAGGTGATTGATTCTTTCAACTGTTGAAAATATGATTTTGCTTCCTGACTCCATGAATGAATATTTCTTCAATAATGTTGTTAATGGAGCAACGACCTTTCCGTGGTCCTTTTCAAATATTTTAAGTACCACGTGAGACCTCAAATTACTTATAGCAGTGTAATGTATTTAGGGATACTCCATTGAAAAATTTCCTTTATTAGTCCTTGCCTCCAACCAAGGCAGAGAATATAGCTTTTGTCTCGCTGTCAAGATAGTTGACCACCTATTACCTAGTCCATTTTGTAGATTAGTTGGTGCATTTTGGATCCTTGCAACACACGATATCCTAATGTTTGGAAAAACTCCTTCATATTTCATATAAACAAATTTATTTTTCTATTTATTAAATTTTACAAATTAAAATTTCTCATTCGTTCATAGTCATCTAATGTGACTTTATTTCCCTGGTATGTGCAATTTGTTTTTGTGAATCGTTAGAATTTAAAAAGGAATTAAAAATAACAAATTTGTGAGTGGCTATTTTGGCACACTCTGACACTGCACACTCTGGAAGTTGGTCTGAACAATTGTGCAGTCGAGGTTTGTGCAATCGAACAATGGTGTGCATTTGAGGTTTGTGTAGTTGAGGTTTTGGAAGACTCTCATTTGTGAAGTTGAGGTTTTGACAGATTCTATCTCTTAATTGCTAGGCCACCGCCTCACTGCTTGCCCACCTCCAAAATCTTATTAAAATACACATACTTTACATTATATCTAGGGAAGCCTTCTCATTCTAGTCTCTAGGGAAGCCTAACACTGATTGTTATGTGACTGTTTAATAGCTCGAAAGGAAGAACACGGTCTGCTCAAGGACCAAAAAAAAACTCAACCTTGCATACAAATCAAGCCACTCCATGCACAGAGAAACAAAAACTCCATATACCTCAGCTGGAGATGTGAAAGAGATGTGAAAGAGATGTGAAAGATATTCCAATATACATTACACAAATTCTTATAATTATATTCAGAACATCACATGAACCATATCAAGACTCAAAGAGATTGCATTTATATATTCACATTTAAGAAAATTTATGAATTCATACATGCATCACGTACACTAGAGTCCGAGTGGGGATCCTTTAGACGTCAGATTATGTTCCCCACCATCTTCAGTAGATGAAGACCATGGACACCACCCAGAGTTTCAATGTAACATCCTCGGCCTCACAGCGACCGGGACATGCCACTCCTCAGATGCTTTACTTAGCTCTGAAACTGTCTTTGTACCATTCCCAACCTTCAATAGGCCAGGCCATGCTACTCCTGAACACTCTTTCATGCTCAAATACCAATTTGTAACATCCCCGACCATTCATGCCGAGCCACGCTACACCAGAGAACACATCCGTTCTCTGTGCGGAACGTACTGTAACATACTTAACATCCTAACTAAGTTATGTCTCATATAATTTTCTAACTGCATGCAATTAAAACATATGCACACACAGAACTCTTCCAAAAGCTTAATATATATAAAACACGAACATACAAATACGCTATGTAAATGCATGAATTCACACTGAAATAGCAGTAAACATATACATGCAGCATATACATGCAATACCCATAAACATACAGACAACTAGAATCACGCATAGGATAAACCCATAAAAATAACACGTGAATAACAATGCAGCATGTAAATTAATCACACAATTGACACTTATCTTTGTGAGAATATCACCAACTACGTGCAGACCTTCCAAGAACCTCCCAACCTTAGACCACACTATTCATCACTCTCAACAATGATTCACCCTCGAGCTGGGACTAAACTCCACCTGGGTAAAGGGGTTCCTAACCAGGCTAAAGGATCATGAACAACAGGAAAGACTCTGTCTCAGATGCTCACTCAACTAAGAGCCTACAGTCCCTCATTCCCCAAATGCCTGTCCTACCCAAGGAAGTGTGCCCCTTCTCTGCTCAATAGTCCCTCGGCTGCCCCACTTCCCTTCCAGGGCTTCAACAACAAGCTGGATAGGAAGTCTTAGAGCCCTGCAACTGTAGTTCAACACCTTCGAGAAATCAATCCCCAACAATTATCTCACCCAGACAATTGCTCATGGGCTTGACAACCCACCTCTTCAATATCCCACGGGCCTAACAACCCACTTCTTCAATCCCGCTCCCAAGCTAACAATTACCCAACCGAAGGCTTTGGATATGGGTTTAGGCAAAGTCATGAAGATACAAATGATAGCTCAATGGATGCCAATCCTCCTAGATGATTGACTGTATATCTCAGTGATGGATGAATCATGGGAAAGATGATGGTCCGAATGATGGAGAGTTCCTGAAATGAACTAAGTCCAACAATATGTATGCATGCCCCCAACTTGAAACTTGTCATGTTGGAAACTACTTTGGCCCACTTAGCCCCAACTTAGAACTTAGGATAACATAATTATCCACACTTTATGATTTAAGAAATATTAATATAATATTCCTTAACTTAGCCCCTTCCCTTTCCATAACTAGTGGAGTTTAGTCCCCCATCTCTTTTATCATGGTGGGTTTGCACGCAACGATGTATTTTATATTAAATATGAGATATGTACAAAAATAGGTGCACTGACCTTTAACATCTAGGCTCTCCGGCCTAATCAAAACATAATCATCCTAGATTATAATACTGGCTCACCAGCCTATAAAACATATCAGATACACAAGGCTCTCTGGCCTCTACATCGTGTGCACTTAAGATGCTGCGTGCGGTATCCTGGAATGTGCACACTTCCTCATTTTACTGCGTAGTACATGCGCGCACTATGCCATGAAATGTGCATACCAATATGATATCAAATCAACTCACCAACTTATGTACATTTATATTTACATTTTCAATTGGGTTCGACCTTAGGGATATTACAATCCCCTCCCCTTATTTATGCATTGTCCTCAGTGCATCATGCACCCATGTACAACTAAATTTTAAAATCCTCGAAAAGATGCGAGTATTATGCCCACATTGCATCCTCATGCTCCCAAGTAGCATCCTTATGACCGTACTAGGTCCATTGGACCTTTACAAGCCCTATGGCTCGATTCCAGAGCTATTTGATTTTTCGGTCCATAATGCGCACCGGACGCACTTGAAAAGCGCCTTCTTGCTCCACTTGAATCACATTCCAATCAATAACATGATTAACATCAGGTATATATTTCTTTAGCAAGGATACATGGAATACATTATGAACATACATAGATGCAGACAATGCAATCATATAAGCTACTGGACCAATCCTCTCTAGGATTTCAAACGGCTCACAATAACGAGCTGCCAAATTTGAAAAATTTCCCAACTTCAAGGAACTTCTGTTGGATTTCACTTTCAAGAATACATGGTCACCCACTTTAAATTCCCTGTGAGCTCTGCCCTTATCAACATAGATTTTCTACTTGTCTTGGGTAGCCTTTAAATTTTGTTTTATTTTCAACATTTTCTCTTCCATTTCCTTGAGCAATTCTGGCTCAACCACTGCTCTATCTGCTGGGTTATCCCAACTTACCGGTGTGTTTCACTTTCTTCCATAAAGTGCCTCAAATGGGCTCCTCTTTAGAGATGCTTGGTACCCATTGTTATAAGCGAACTCTACCAAGTGTAGGTAGTCTTCCCATTTTGACGGTTTATCCATCACATACATCCTGAACGTATCCTCAATCACCTGATTCACCCTCTCTGTTTGTCCATCTGTTTCTGAATGATAAGCTGTACTAAATTTCAAATTTGTTCCAAATCCATTAATAATCCCTTCCAAATTTTTGAGGTAAATTTTGGATCTCTGTTAGACACAATTGTCTTGGGTATGCCATGTAACCTAGCAATTTCCCTCATATAAACATCAACAATGTGCACTGCCTTGTGAGTGAGCTTAACCGGAATAAAATGGGTAGCTTTAGTAAGCTTATCCACCACTACCATGATAGAATCATGTTGCTTGTTCATTCTGGGTAGTTTGGTAATTAAATCCATGGTTACAACTTCCCATTTCCACTCAGGAATGGGTAATGGCTATAGCAAACTAGTTGGGTGTCTATGCTTAGCCTTTACTTTTTGACATTCCAAACATCTGGCAATAAAATCAACAACCTCTTTCTTCATGCCTAGCCAATAATATTGGCTCTTGATAGCTGCAATAGTTTTCTGATATCCTGGGTGCCCAACATAAGGCACATTATGCATTTCTCTTAATATGAGTTTTTTCAATTCCTGAGAATTTGGTACATAAATTATGCCCCTGTATATGAGAATTTCATCCTCACCTAGCTTGTATTTTTCAATTTTCTGCTGCAAATTACCTTGCTATAATTTTTCCACTAAATCCTTGTATTGTAAATCTGATTTGGTAGTTTGTATAATTTTGTGTTTCAAATCTGATTGATACATGCTAATGGTTATAGCATGCATTTCATGCACTCTTCTGCTGAGTGCATCAACCACTTTGTTCTCTTTCCTCTTGATATGCTTTATATCAAAGTCATATTCACTTAGAAATTCTAACCATCTGCTTTGCCTAGCATTTAAAGTTGGCTGATCAAACAAATATTTTAGACCATTGTGGTCTGTCCTCATCTCAAAAATTTTACCCATGAGGTAGTGTCTCCATTTCCTCAAGGCATGTACTATGGCTTCCAACTCCAAATCATGAGTGGCATAGTTTCTTTCATGCTCCTTTAACTTCCTTGACTCATAAGATATAACAAACCCATTTTGATTGAGGACTCCACCAAGTCCCTCTTTACATGCATCTGTGCATACAATGAAGTCTTAATTTGGGTATGCTATCCTTAATATTGGAGCACTTGTTAATAATTGTTTCAAGTGTTGGAAACTCTTTTCACAATCCAATGTCCACTGAAACTTCACACCCTTTCTTTGCAATGAAGTGATTGGGTGTGCAATCTTTGAAAATCCATCTATAAATCTCCTATAATATCCTACAAGGACCATGAATGATCTCACCTCTGTCACATTCTTTGGCACTGGACATTCTCTAATGGCTTCTATCTTCTCAGGGTCCATTGCTATCCCATCCTTTGAAATGATGTGCCCCAAATAGTGAATTTGCTTCTTGTAAAATGAACACTTGCTCAATTTGGCATACAATTGATGCTCCCTTAATACTTGCAAAACCATCCTCAAATGATGTACATGCTCTTCTTCTGACTTGGAATATATGAGAATGTCATCCAAAAAGACAATGAAAAAATTGTCTAAATATTCTCGGAAAACATCGTTCATTAAGCACATGAAAACAACTGGTACATTTGACAACTGAAATGGCACCACTGTGAACTCATAATGACCATACCTTGTCTTGAAAGCGGTCTTGCTGATATCTTCCTCTTTAATCCTTACCTGATGGTATCCTGACCTGAGATCTATCTTTGAAAATATCTTTACATCCTTCAATTGATAAAAAAGATCATCAATCCTTGGCAGAGGATACTTGTTCTTTACAGTCACTTTATTCAACTGTCTGAAATCAATGCACAATCTTAATGTTCCATCTTTATTATTCACAAACAAGACTGGGGCACCCCAAGGTGACACACTTGGGCGTATATACCCCTTCTTCAGAAGCTCTTCAAGTTGCATTTGCAACTCCTTCAACTCTAGTGTACTCATTCTGTAATGAGTCTTTGACACTGGAGTTGCTCCAGGCATTAGATTTATAGAGAAATCAATGTCCCTCCTTGGGGGTAGTCTTGGTACCTCCTTGAACACATCTTCAAAATCTTCGAGGATTGCATAATCTTCCAAATTTGGCACCTTATCTCTAGGTGTCTCCGCCAAATGAGCTGCAATTATTTGACACTCTTTTTTGTAACATTTCTTCAGCTGCAATGCTGAAATCTCTCTGATGGCTACCGCCCTGGGAATTCCCTGTACTTTCCTTAGTTTCCATTCCTCATCCAAGCAAGTAAATGCTTTTTTATGGAAGTCTAGGATGGCAAGATGTTGGTCCAACCAATCCATCCCAATTAGACAGTCATAGGAACCTAAAGGCAAGATGTTCAAATCTGCTTGGGTGTTCAGTCCATTCATGTCAATAAGACATGAATTAACCATCTCATTAACTTTTCTTTTGGCCCCTATAGCCAGCTGCACCAACCAATATTTCCCATGCTTGCTTCTTGGCAAATGAAAAATTTCCACCACCGTAGGATCTATATAACTATGACTAGCTCGTGAATCAATGAAAATATCAATGGTTGGTTGTTGATCATACCTTCTACTTCAATCATATGTGACTGATATTCTGCTTGCTTGTTGTCCAGGGCTACATAGATCTTGGGTATCTTTCTGCCCATGTCCTCCACTGTTTCAACTTGCTGTACATTATGAACAATCCTCCCTTTTTCACCTCTGTGAGGACAATCTCTGAACATGTGATCCCCTTTACAACCCCAACATTGAATAGGTGGTTGCCTTGGCCTTTGACTTCCCCTGTCCATCGTTCTAGGTTCCTAGGAGTTTGCTGTCCCTGTGGACTATTTCTGAAGAATGGTGGCTTAGACCCCTTCTTCCTTTGATCCATCTTGAATTTCTTTTTGTCTTCCCAAGATTTTTGGAATGTTGGCCTTGATTTTTGTTGATCATATAGGCATTTAGCTTGCCTTATGGTCTCCTCCAATGTCTTGGGATCATCATACTATATTTTGTCACCGATGAATGATGGCAATCCACTCAAATACCTTTGAATTTTGATTGTCTCATCCTTTATGAAAGAGACATACTTCAACAGTTCTAGAAACCTTCTCTCATATTCCTCAATTGTCATACTCCCAAGCTTGAGTTCAAAGAATTCTTTCATTTTCTTGTCATAGTATCTCTTAGTCAAGTATTTCTTCTCAAAATACTTCTTGAATCTTCTCCAAGTAACACTTTTCTCTTTGATGTGCTGCACCTGCACAAGTTGATCCCACCACATGGATGCTTTTCCTTTGAGTTGATATATCACAATTCTACCCTCTGCATGAGAGGAATAATTATGCAATTGAAAATACTTTCTCATGCCCAACAACCATGTCTCTGCATCTTCATCCTTCTTGTGCTCATCATCAAATGCAGGAGGTTTGATTTTGTTCATTTCTCCTCGCAGTTCATCCACCCTAGACCTCTCATACTTTCTGATAGGGGATGGACTTGAGATGCTGTGTGATTTCTTATTGGAATTCCTCGGGGATTGGTGGTGATGCCTGCTAACACTTCTTGTTTTTATTTTCTCATCATGAGACTTGTGACTTGCATATTTGCTCGAGCCACTCTCCTTATCCAATTTATTTTCTATTCTGTTCAAGCTCTCCAATAACTTCATGTTGAAGTCATCTTGCTGATCCTTGGCTCTCATAAGCCTTTCATTATCAACTTTATGGCTTTGAACATCCTTCTGTAAATTTTTAATGGTCTCTGCCATATTTATGTTTTCATCCCTTTCTTCACCATGTCCACTGGAGTTTGTTCCTTCCATGCTCAAATGGACATCCATCCCCCTGACTTCATCTTCCTGGATGTAATTTCCTGGTGCCTCTTCCATTACTCTAGACTCTAAACTGATCTTTATCTGATCTAGTTGTTGTTAACTCTGCAAAATGTGCAACTAACAAAACTTGTCAGACTGTCTGTTTCAACAATTTTATGAAAAAATATGAACCATTTTGGTTCAATAATTTATCAGAAGCCTTTCTTTTGATTTCCTGAAACATTGAGTTCCCAATCAATTTTATGGGTGGATAATTATATTCCACTATCCAAGACCTTTCCAATGCCTGATCACATGCTCAATTCCGAGTCTTGAGCAGAAAGTTATGGCTTCATGGAGCTAGTCGGGGTCTTATAATTTACCCTTCACTGTTTCTGCTGTTCTTCCCCCTTTAAACAACTTCATGCACAGTGTTTGTATCGCACACTAATATTCCACATGCATTTCTCTCTATGCATTGCACCATGCCAAAGTTCAATATGCCCCGACCGCGCATCAATACTCTGCGAGCACCATACTAAACTATCGTGCGACAACATATACCCATATTTCCCGTGCGCCAACCAAACTTCTTTGCACTATGCCAATACTGCATACACCCTGCACGCCCTTATTGTGTGTGTGTACACCACACACACATTCTTATGCATGTGAACTCCACACAATGCCACATTTAGTGCATGCACCCACACACCATATTCTTCCGCGCAACACCACAATTTACCACGCACACCTGCACGCTAACATTTTTTGCGCGGTACCTGCATGCTAACATTTTCCACTCCATCTGTCATGGCTTCACTGTAACTTCAAATTCAACCAATTCCAGGTTGAATTTGCTAGGACAGATATTAAATCAGTAATATCTCATCACTTGGCTGAATTTCTCCATTTTCTCATGAACCCACCCACAAAAATTGGGGCTTTTCCCCATTTCCACCCAGTTGCTGTTACTTTTTTCCATGGACGCTCTACAACTGAAATTTGGCCACTTCGATTTAAATCCTTTGTGACATTTTGCTTCAACTCAACTTTCTCGGCCCATTCAGGCTCAGTGTTGAAAACTGAAGCTCTGATACCAATTTGTAACATCCCTGGCTTCACACCGGCTAGGACATGCCACTCCTTAGATGCTTTACTTAACTTTGAGACCGTCTTTGTAACATTACCAACCTTCAATAGGCCAGGCCATGCTACTCATGAACACTCTTTCATGCTCAAATACCAATTTGTAATGTCCCCGACCATTCATGCCGGGCCACGCTACATCAGAGAACACATTCGTTCTCTGTGCGGAACATACTGTAACATACTTAGCATCCTAACTAAGTTATGTCTCATATAATTTTCTAACTGCATGAAGCTAAAACATATGCACACACAGAACTCTTGCGGAAGATTAATATATATATATATATATATATATATATATATATATATATATATATATATATAACGTGTAACGTGAACAGACAAATATGCTATGTAAATGCATGAATTCACACTGAAATAGTAGTAAGCATATACATGAAATACCCATAAGCATACAAACAACTATAATCACGCATAGGATAAACCCATAAAAATAACATGTAAATAACAATGTAGCATGTAAATTAATCACACAATTGACACTTATCTTTGTTATAATATCACCAATTGCGTGCAGACCTTTCACGAACCTCCCAACCTTAGACCACATTGTTCATCATTCTCAACAATGATTCAACCCTGAGTTGGGACTAAACTCCACTCGGGTAAAGGGGTTCCTAACTAGGATAAAGGCTCATGAACAACAAGAAAGACTCTGTCTCAAGTGCTCACTCAACTAACAACCTACAGTCCCTCATTCCCCACATGCCTGTCCCACCCAAGGAAGTGTGCCCCTTCTCTGCTCAATAGTCCCTCAACTGCTCCACTTCCCTTCGAGGGATTCAACAACAGACCGAATAGGAAGTCTCAGAGACCTGCAACTGTAGTTCAACACCTTCGGGAAATCAATCCCCAACAATTCTCTAACCCAGAGAATTGCTCAAGGGCTTGACAACCCGCCTCTTCAATATCCCACGAGCCTGACAACCCGCTTCTTCAATCCCACTCCCAAGCTAACAATTACCCAACATAAGGCTCTGGATACGGGTTCAAGTAAAGTCATGAAGATACAAATGATAGCTCAATGGCTGCCAATCCTCCTGGATGATTGACTGTATATCTCAGTGATGGATGAATCAGGGGAAAGATGATGGTCCGAATGATGGAGAGTTCCCGAAATGAACTAAGTCCAACAATATGTATGCATGCTCCCAACTTGACACTTGTCATGTTGGAAGCTACTTTGGCCCACTTGGCCCCAACTTAGAACTTAGGATAACATAATTATCCATACTTTATGATTTAAGAAATATTAATATAATATTCCTTAACTTAGCCCCTTCCCTTTCCATAACTAGTGGAGTTTAGCCCCCCATCTCTTTTATTGTGGTCGGTTTGCGTGCAATGATGTATTTTATATTAGATATGAGATATGTACAAAAATAGGCGCACTGGCCTTTAACACTTAGGGTCTCCGGCCCAATCAAAACATAAGCATCCTAGCTTATAATACCGACTCACCAACCTATAAAACATATCATATACACAAGGCTCCCTGGCCTCTACATCGCGCGCACTTAAGATGATGTGTGCAATATCCCAGAATGTGCACACTTCCTCATTTTACTGCGTAGTACATGCATGCACTATGCCATGAAATGTGCATACCAAAATGATATCAAATCAGTTCACTGGCTTATGTACATTTGTATTTACATTTGCAATTGGGTTCGACCTTAGGGATATTACATGCAAACAATTTAATGCATTCTCACCTGACACTACTCTTCTGATGAGAGTCTATCTCAAATATACAAGATAGGAATGGACCCAATTTTTCCAGACCTAATTTTTGTGCAATTCTTCCTAGCTCTTCTGTTGCAATCTAGTAGTGTCGCGGTCTCCCAAATTTTTTAGGACCACAATGACTCACTTCTTAAGTTCCAGATCATTTCTCTTCATCACTCTACTTCTCTTATACACCATAGACTGTTTGATTCATCTCTACCTCTTTCAATGCTTCATCTTTGCCACACACCCCGATTCCATTGTCTGTCTGTTTGGTTCAAATCAACAGATGCTGCAAAAAGATTTCAAATTTTTGATTATATATTTGAAAGGCCTTTTCCTAACTTTCCAAGATAACATGTTGAAAGAAGTTTGATGATCTGAAAGATGGTGTTAAACTGCTGGTTTAATAATAAACCACCTTTTTCTTCCCACCGATTTCCAGGTAGTATCATGAACATGCAATTCTTTGAGAATATAATGTGTTGCTGAGCAACACATGGATCATGTGCGTGGGTTGAGTTCTTTGTAGGGAGGTTCAAGTGTAAATTAGTGAGCCTATCTATGTGTATTTTAAAACACATCCTAAAAAGACACTTTAAAACATAAAAAGACACATCTAAAGTACCTTAATTAATAAGTAGTAAACTAGACACAAGATCCATGTATGAAACTACTTGGCCACCTTAATTTGCATCTCGATCTCGACCCATTGTGAGTGAAGTGCAGAAGAAGCTGCTCCTGCTCTTGAGGGATCATATACAGATTCGTTGGGCAATAAATTTTTTCACAGGTTTTGTAACCGATGCTATCGATGATTCAATCTGTAATTTATCTTTTTATGAAGTGGCCTAATAATGAAATATTTGGAATATATGTATACCACATGTTAGCTGAGATATACACATGCACATGACTTAGCTACTCTACCCTTTATTCCTCTAAAGCTAAACCTAACCCTTTATTGATTTCAGGATAAACCCAACGATAGAGCTAACCCAAGCATAAGAAGTCCATTACTTAACACAATATAATACAGGGAATATTTAATTTAATTTTGACCCACCCATTTAATTTTATCCCTTTGACGTCAATCATAAATACAAGATAAAATAGATATGATGCACGTTTGTGAACAATATCTTCACGTGTGGATGAGTCAACACTTGGGGGGAGAAACTAAGGAAAATAAATAGGAAGAGGAAGTGACATTGTGGAAAACTAAAGGGTACAAGAAAGCCAAAGTGCTTCATAAATACATCGTTGCTACAGGGATATTGAACCCTGTTCCTGTGCGCCGATTGAAGCATTGATTTGCATCACCATACCTTAGCAAATGACATTATGCACCACCAAATGAGTTTTTTTCCCAAAATTATTTTACATTGCTTATAACCATTGTGGTTCATATATTTCACAGACCATATATATGAATTGTTCCTCTACAATTTATGGATCATATATTTGACTTGGTCAACAAGGCATGGACTAGATGATTTGCAGCTACATCCCTTGTTTTCATAGGTTCCACCTTAACTCTTTTAATTGAGAGAATGTGACCCATGAATTCTGTATCATTTTTTCCAAAACTACATCTATATATTTTGGATGAAACTTATTGCCATCCGGTAACTTTAATATTTTCTCTATGTGTTTCAAATGAGAACTCCAATTTTTGGTGTAAATAAGCATGTCGCCAAAGAATACTAGTACGAACTTTCGTTGGTGTGGGTAAAATAGGTAATTCATGTCTATTTTTCAATTTCTATCTTGTCATGTCCATAGGAATTCCAATATGATTTTACCTTGACAACCATGATCCCATAAGTACTAGTTTTATCACATGGTTTATCGATCATTTTGGAGGGGGTTAATAAGGTAAGTCTTGAAAAACAATATTACAATTTTCAAGTATTCTATCTAAATCCTTAGTATCTTCATCTTTATGTAGTATCTTTTGCATTGCATAATAGCATGAGAAGTAGGTAGGGACTCCCTTCTAGATGATCTTCTCCATCTTATGGGATTAGATTATTTGTGTCAGAGGACTTTGAATTATTGAAAACTTTTTCCCTTGTTTTGTTTTGTTTTTTAATTTTTAAAAATGATAGTGCACATTGTAGCTAACCATTGTGATTCTAGAACAATATCAACATCATCAATAGTCATGGCATACATTGAGGATTGCATTTGGTAGTTGTCAATAGTTACATCAACTTTATGGCATGTTTGATTATATGAGGTGATAGGATGTATTAGCATGTTTTGGTTCCTTGCAATTTGATTATTGAAAAAATGGTGATTAATCCCATTGAAAATCAATATTGGTACGTAAATTTTCTTTATCACTACTACATATTGAAAAATTTGCGATGACCACTTGCGACGAAAGTACTCTTTCGTCACAACATGCAAGAGAAAAAGTTCATCTTTTCTAAATCTACCCTGTATTCGTCACAATCTCGACACCTACAGTTTGACTAAATTATTATGGTCAATGTTCGTCTCATGAGCGACGCCTGTAGACTGTCCGTCGCTCTTGTGACGAACGTTGACCATAATAATTTAGTCAAAATTTACTGTTGAAAATGACTTAAAATAAATAGGTGGAAAAAAATATTTTTAGGTCACTATCGTCGCAATTGCGACGATAGTGACCTAAAATTGGCCTATAAATATTTGACAATTTAAAGATGTGACAATATTGCTATAACAACGATGGTTCCGAAAGGGTATTTTTGTGCAGAAAAATGTCGCAGAATGTTGTTAGAGGTGGGGAAAAAAGTAAAGCGGGTGAAAAGGGTGATGGTAGATGTTATTGCCCTTGTAAAAAATGTTGCCTTAGATGTCCCGTTAGAATTTTAATAGCAACAACTACAAAACATTGTAGGAAATATGGTCACATTGATGGTGGATCGAATGAATATCGTCCCATGGTAATTAGCTATATATTTATTATCTTTTTTTATTTTGTCAATTTTATATAAAATTATATATATGTATATATATTGTTTGAATGTTTGTTATAACATACACTAATTTTTAATGAATGTTTGTAATTATAAAGTTAGAGTTGCCCTCTAACTTTCCACATAATATTGCACCAATTATTAGTATAAATGATGTTGTACAAGATGAGGAACATCATCATGACCAAGAAAATGAGGATCCCATGGAAGAAGATGATGGGACAAATCAAGTTAATGATCCCATGGAAGAAGATGATGGGACAAATCAAATGATCCAAGATTTGTTTTCGCAGCCGAATGAGGATGGGGAAAATGCTGGTATTTATGATGAACCTCTATTAGAAAAGGCAAATAAACGACTTTATGAAGGATCAAGAGCAAATATTCTCTCCTCTACATTGTTGCTGGTGAACTTAAAGGTTATGAATAATTTTTCGAACACTTGTATGACACAGATACTAAGGTATGTAATATGTTTCATCTCATACTGTACATAAATGTTGATTTTTTTATATTTGTTTTTAGTGTTAATTAATGTGTAAAATAATAATGCATTTTTTACGATTAATATTCTCACATTAACTAGTTGTTTGTTATGTTGTAGATTGTTCGGTGAATTTTTGTTACCATTGTCAAATATTTTACCTCGCACATATCGAGGTCTTCATGCCATTATGAAATACATTGGAATGGATTATCAAACTATAGATGCATGTCCTAATGACCATATTATATATTATGGACAACATTGTTAAGAACCAAATATCAATATAGCATAGAAAAACCTCAGAATAAGTACTCAACGCCTTAAAAAAGAGATAATTTCAGACAATAAGCCTCTTCGATGGGGCAACCTCATTTTACCCCACACAAATGTTCAAGTACAAGATGATTCCAAATGAAAATGTCTCCTTGGTATATATAGGAGACTAGGAGGTATAATTACAACTAATGGAATAAAGTTGACATAAATAAAATAACATTACTAATGTAATATGCCC
>ML792208.1:303561-314437 GCA_009831015.1 Picea engelmannii
TGGTTTTTCTAGCACCAACTAGAAGGAAGCACCAACTCCCTGGTTTCTCTAGAACCAACTAGAAGGAAGCACCAACTCCCTGTGTTCAAGCACCCACTTGAACCTTTGAGGACACCAGTCCTCCCTAGCTCCTCCCAACCACCTTGGAAAATAAATCTTTGCTTCTGAAACTTATTACAGTGATATGATGTTCAACAATGACTTACCAGACTCATCAGTGTTCTGCTACATTTCGTTGCTCTGTCTGCCTCATTTCCTTTCTGCACACATGACTTGCGCTGTCTGTTCTTCTTCTTTTTATGCTCTGTGCGCCATGTCCATTCACTGCACAGTTCCTCTTCTGTGCAATTCATCCGTTTCACTCTCCTCCTTCTTCACACATGAATCACTTTCACTACCAACAACCACAACAAACTCCAACAACAACAACAACCCCATCTCTTCTCTGTACCGTGTATTTATAGCTTCTGTGCACCTTGTGCATGCAATGTTCGCAATGCCTTTGCATGCTGACTCTGCATTGTTATCCTCCACCTCTCGAGTGCTTTGTCTGATCATCATCGTGACTCTTCAGCTTCTCTAGTGGTTCACCCCATGTGTCCAGCATCACTGTATGTTATAATGGGATTCCTCAGCCTCTCTGGAAGTTTGAGACTCTTCGTCTTCTCTGTGACAGTCGAACTCACCTTCTCTATTTCAGTTATAGGCCTCAATGCTCATCAGCTATCAATCGCCTCCACGAACATATTCATTCCTCTTAGAGACTCTTCACCTCCTCTGTCAGTCATGTCGAAGTGTCTTCGCATCCTTTGGTAGAAACCATCAATGGTTTCTAGCAGTTTCACTATGTCATGCAACAATAGCCCTCAAATCTCTTTCAGGTTAATCTACGCCGTTGGATGAGCTTTATTAATATTGCCTTTAAATCGGGTTTCGACATTTTGACATTCCTGTTTCATTGTTTTCTTGCCTCTCCAAGTCACGATCCCCGAAAACGAGCTTGGTTTCTCTATCTCTTTCCTCCATCTCTCGCTGATGTGTCCAAGGGTTGTGACCACAACCTTATGCATAAGGCGCTTTTGCGATTTCGCATTTCGCGATTTCATGACTCCTAATGTTGAGAGTCTCTGAATTCTCCATCTCTCGATTTTCGAAACTCCGATACAAAACTTTTCTGCACTAGCTCCTTCCCCAATATGACTATGGTCATAACCAAGCACCTATGCAAAAAGCGCTTTCGCGATTTCTCGTTTCGTGATTTTCGACACTATGCTCCGTTGACCCCAAGTCAGTGAAATTTTGATCACTTGACACATGTCCTGTGATTCCATGGTCCAGATCTAATCTTGATTCAACGACTACGATTGAATCGCGATTTCACGATTTCGACATTCTTGATGCATTGGGTTCTTTGCCTCTCTATGTCGTGATTCGCGAAACTCCGATATGGAGTTTGATCAGCGGTCCAGATCTGATCTCTATTCAACGGCTGTGATTAAATCGTGATTTTGCATATCGCGATATCGGGATTCCTGATGTCAATAATCTTTGACACGTCCAAATCAACGGTCCCCGATGCCTCTCCATTGACTGGAATCAACGGTCCAGATCAAAGCTTGATCTGACGACTCAGATTACATTGTGATTTCGCATATCACGAAATCGAGATTCCTGTGGTGAATGTTCTTTGACAACTTCAACACTCGATCCTCAAAACTCTGACATGGACTAGAATCAATGGTCCAGATTTGATCTTGACTAAACAGCTGCGATTGAAGTCGCGGTTTTTCATATTGCGAAATCGAGATTCCTGTTGCATTGTTTCTTTGACATCTCCAACACACGATCCTTGAAACTCCGACATGGTGTAAGTTTGATGACGTCACATGTGTTAAACAACTGCCACGTGTCACCCTGATTCATGACTTACATGTGCTTGGCATGTTGAATTGGTATGACACTTGTCATTACCTGGTTGTGCCATGTGTTCCTAGCTGACGGGGTCTGCTGACGTGAGTTGGGTCGACGGTCTAGATCACATCTTGATCAGACGGTTCAGATTCAGTCGGGATTTCACACATCACGATTTTGGGATTCTTGATGTCAATATTCTTTGACATCTCCAACTCTCGATCCATGAAACTCCGACACGGAGTCAGATCAACGGTCCACATAACCCCTTGAGATGGACGGTCCTCCTGCTTTCGGGATTTTGTGAGCCCTCTACTCCTTGCACTTTTAAAGATCGTGCAGGTTTTCCTCGATCCAAAGGTGGTCGGACCCTGCGCTTAGATCTAATGCCTGAGATCTATCCTCTAGATCTGCACGCTTCTTTTGTCTTCATTCAGATCTGACGACCATCCAGAATTCAGGATGAGATCCAGCGATCACTGGCGCTTCTCCTCCAGAGCGTACTTTGTCCTTGTTTTTCCTTCGCTGCATACTCTGATCTTGCCATCAATGACAAGCTTACTTTGCCTGATAGTAACCTGCCAACAATCCTCTGCACTATCTCTTCTGAACTTATCGGGCTTACTCTGCAGCGTCTTCCTAAAATACTTCTGGTGCCCATCTGTTACATTCTTCCTGTACTCATGCCATCTTCATTGTTGTACTTGCCATCAATGACAAGCATGCGCTACCTGTTAAACATTTGCCAACACTACCGTGAGGGTTCCTGCATCTGATACTTGCAATTCCTTCCAATTTAGTTTATGTGATTCAACAACAACATAATGACGTAGAACATATACATGAAAAACATTATGAGTTTTATGCAAGTGGGGTGGCAGTATGAGACGATAGGAAATGGGTCCAATTTTCTCTTGGATTCTAAATGGTCCTATAAATCGAGGTGAAAACTTTGTCCCCTTCCCGAACCATATGGTACTCTTATTAAGCCTGATACGAATGAAAACCTGGTCTCCCACTTTATAAATTCGGTCGGTCCTATGTGCATCCGCATAACTTTTCTTCCTATCCTGTGCTTCCTTTAGTCTCTGCCTAATCTAAATCACCTTTTCCTCCATCTCTTGAATCAATTCTGTCCCAATTGTTACTCGGTCTTCTAATCTTTCCCAACTCAATGGTGTTCTACATGGCCTTCCATACAGAGCTTCGTAGGGTGGCATTCCGATGGAGCTATGAAAACTTTTATTGTAGGCAAAATCTACCAAAGGTAGGTACTTCTCCCAATGGGTTTGATTATCCATGACATAAATCCTAAGCATTTCTTCCATGACTTGATTTACTCTCTCAGTTTTCCCATCTGTTTCAGGATGATAAGTTGTGCTTAAGTTCAACTGAGTCCCCAACGCTGACTGCAAATTTGTCCAAAACCTAGAAGTGAATCTCGAGTCCCTATCTGAAATGATCTTCTTAGGTATCCCATGCAAACATATGACCTCACTTACAAACATGCATGCCACATCAGTGACATCGTAAGTGTCTCTAACCGGAATAAAATGAGCACTCTTGGTTAACTTATCAACTATCACAAGAATGACATTGTGTCTATGAGATGTGAGTGGAAACCCTACAACAAAATCCATAGAGATGACTTCCCACTTGGACATAGGAACATCATGTGGTTGTAGGAGGCCTGTCGGGTGATGGTGGTTGGATTTCACTTGTTGACACTCTAGACACTTGGTGACGAAATGGACTACATCACACTTCATGCCTACCCAGAAGAAGAGCTTCCTCATGTATGCATACATTTTCTTCACACTTGGATGCGTACAATAAAGTGCTCTATGGGCTTCCTTGAGTATGATGCTTCGAATATCCCCATCTTTAGGGATGTACATCCTTCCCTGATATCTCAATAGTCCGTCTGCTTCCAGACTATATCCTTCATACTTTGTATCTAATTGCCTCCCACTATGGAGGTTTGAAGTAACCTTTAAATACCAGCTGTCTCCTTGGAGTTGCGTCAACACGCGTTCCCTCAGATTGAAATTTAAGGGTACCAAGGAGAAGACATGTGGTCTCCTACTCAAGGCATCTGTGACCACATTTTGCTTTCCCTTGATGTATGAAATACCAAAATCGTACTCACTCATAAACTCACTCCATCACCTTTGCCTGGAATTCAGATCCCTTTGAGTGAAGAGATGTTTTAAACTTTGATGGTCCGTTTTGAGCTCAAAGTTTCACCCCACCAGATAGTGCCTCCAAAGTTTCAGAGCTAGCATTACAATTGCCAAATCTAAATCATGAGTAGCGTAAAACTCTTCGTGTTTCTTCAACTTCCTTTATTCATAAGATATCACTCCTCCATCCTGCATTAGCATGGCCCCCAACCCTTGCTTCAAGGTATCCGTGTAGACTATGAAGTCCTTTTCCATATCCAGCACTCGTAGAATTGACGCACTAGTTAGTAACCTCTTAAGCTCGATGAATGCACTATCACATTCTTCTGTCCATTCATACCTGACTCCCTTGCGCTGCAAAGTGGTGATGGGTTTCTCTATTTTCAATAACCCTTCCACAAATCTCCGATAATAACCTTCTAGCCCCATGAATCTTCTTACCTCATGGAAAATTTTCAGCACTGGCCATTCCATAACAACCTTTAACTTTTCTGGGTCCATGGAGATTCCTTCACCGGGAATGATATGACCTAAATAGTGGATTTCTTTCTAGAAGAAGGAACACTTTGAAAACTTCCCATACAATTTGTTCTCTCTAAGGCAGGACAACACCACTCACAAGTGTTCCTCATGCTCTCTTTCGTTTTTTGAATAGATGAGGATGTCATCTAGAAAGACTTGTACAAAACAATCTAAGTACTTCCGGAATACTCTGTTCATGAGGATCATGAATATGGATGGCGCATTGGTCAATCCGAAAGGTACTACGACGAACTCGTAATGTCCAAACCGAGTTCGAAAGGCAGTTTTAGGAATATCGCCTTCCTTAATCCTTAACTGGTGATACCCTGATCGCAAATCAATCTTTGAGAATACCGCTACTCCTTTCATCTGATCGAAGAGGTCATATATTTGCGGCATTGGGTACCTATTTTTCATTGTAGCACGGTTCAAGTCCCTGTAATCTATACACAATCGTAAGGAACCATATTTCTTCTTTAAAAAAATTACTGGTGCACCCCAAGGTGAGACACTGTGTCTTATTAGTCCTAAGTCGAGTATCTCTTTCAACTGCATTTGTAGCTCACAAAGTTCTAGTGTTGTCATCCTATACGAAGTTTTGGAAATTGGTTCTACACCAGGTTTTAGCTCAGTAGTGAAATCAAGCTCCCTCTCAGGAGGTAACCTTGGTAACTCGTTCGGAAAAACATCTTTAAACTCTGATAGTACTGGGTACTGATCTAAGGAGGGTCCTTTCCTTACACTCACTGCCTCCACTACATACAGTCGACACCCTTTCCTCATGCACTGCTTAACCTTCATAGTTGAAATAAAGTGTAAATACACCTTTCTCCGTACACCCTGGATCTCTATTGGCCTTCCTTCGTCGTCAACATAAAGCACCATTTTTGTGAAACAATCTACCATAGCTCGATGGGCTTCTAACCAATCCATTCCAATGATTAGGTCATACGCCCTGAGAGCAATAACGTAAACCTTCAACCTGGTAGTACACACTCCCAGGTCTACTACACAATTATCAACACTAGGTCCTACCGCTTGTTTTTCCCCCGAGGCCATCTCGACTTGTTTAAAGTCATCATGATCGCAGGCTGCCAACCCACTCTTTTCTAATGCAGATGGTGAAATGAAACTATCTGTAGCACCAGAATCAAATAAAATCTTAACATTGATATGATTTAGTGTACTTGATGACTCCACCACCATGTATTGATGTTCTACCTAGCGATTATTAACCGCTACGTAAATATGGTGGCTTCCACTTGCTCTTCCCATCGAGGCCTTTCCTTCTCTATGTACAAATCCTGATTATAACTCTAGGCAGTCACACTGGTAATGGGGTCCTCCGCATCCCCAACAGGTAACACAGGATTTAACCTGCGCACTATTTTGTGACTATCTCTGAAATGAGTTCCTTCCCCTGGAACCCCTGCCCCTACTAGCTGTCCCCTAAGATGGTCGTGGACCTGCCTGTGTCATTGGTAATGAACGAGATGCTGCACTCACTGCCATTGAAATCCTTGCGGTTACTGTCCTTGGTGCGACTCTATTACCATATGGAGGTGGCCTTGAGCCCCCTCCCCTGGGAAACATCCTAGGGTCCTTCCCCACGAATCCAGGACGATGTGGAAAGGTCAGTCTCGTACCTCCAGTTAAGTTCATGTGTTCCTCCACATAATGCGCATTTTCCACAGCTTCTACTACTGAAGATGGTTTCCACATCCGCACCATAGCCCTTATCTTAGGGTTTAACCAATAGACAAAGCGTTCTGCCTATCGTTGGTCATTATCCATGTATGAAACATATTTGACCAATTCCATAAACCTAATATCATATTCTTCTACGGTTCTATTTCCCTATACTAGAGCATGAAATGCTCCCACTTGTTGTTCCTCATAGTAAGCTGGTAGATATTTCCTACGGAACCTTTCCTCGAAAAGTTCCCAAGATACGGTGTCTGGGGTAAGATGCAGTTGCCTTTCCGGGTTGCCCCACCAGTTCAAGGCACTGTCTCTTAAGGCAAAACACCTTGTCATGCCTTCCAACCATGCTTCTGCATGTTCACTGGCATGACCCCCGACAAACTCCAGAAGTTTGATCTTCTACAGTTCTCTAGTGATGTCTTCGGGTGGAGGTCCTCCTGAATCCCTCGATGCTTTTGGATTACCCATTCTAGATGGTTGGGGCTCCACTTCGATCCCTGTTGGTTGACACCCCTTTAAAATCTCATTTATGGCCTCCAAAGAGCGCAGTATGAGAGCTAGTTCAGGCAATGGTAGTGGCGGCGCTGGCGGTCCTTGTGACGATGCCCCTCTGCCTCAATTTCCTCGAGTCCTAACCATCTTGTATAGTTTATTTTGCATCAACCAAAGTTGTCAGGGTGAGTTCAAGGAAATTTCACATTTGCGCAAATTAAACTAGAAAATAGGGATAGGCATAAGTTGTTTTTTACTTGTCTGTAAATAGACGTTACTCTCTTTAGGGGAAGTGGCTAGGTTAGGGTTTAAGCATCTAAGCTTGATGTCTTTGCCTAAGGAAAATACTGACTCCCTCGCCTGGTAGCTACGCTAGCATTGCACCATACTCGCTAATTTCTCTAACTTACCTGCCTAGTGCGCATGAAGCCCCCTCCCACTTATCTTGGTCTAAGTCCTTATACTTTGCGTTTAAAACTAATGAACTTATATATGTTTAAACCTAAATTTAAATATAATTAAAAAAATATATTTAAACATTATTTTAAACCTATATATATATATATATATATATATATATATATATATATATATATATATATAATTTCAATAAAAAAAATAAAAATAAATAATAATAATAATAATAATAATAATAATAATAATAATAATAATAATAATAATAATAAAGGTGCGGGCATGCATGAAGTCCACGTGCCCGCCCTTCTTCCTCCAGCGCCTTCCTTATCAAAACCTAACCCTATTACTTTTCCCCATTATTTTTTTTTTTTGGCTACACAGTCAACCGCCATGGCCGTTCCCTCTATATCACCTTCGTGGTTCTCACACTGAGTTGGTGCACGGTCAGTTCTTCCATGGTATCCTCCCTCGTGGCTAGGCTTGGTGCTTGATGCATGCAAGTTGATGTGGTTACCCTCGGTCCAGTGCTTTGGAGACTTTCTTTTTTCTTGATGCTGGTGCGTAGCGCACCTGTGGGCTCGTAGAGCATGGACTCGTAGAGCACAAAGACTTCCTCTACAGCTCAACGTTCAGGCTTTGTGCTATGCGTTGGTGTAGGTGTGAGAAGGGACTAAGAGTTCGAGTCAAGGGTTCGAGTCTGTTGGAATGGTATCGAGGGCTTGGCCCTCTTGTGTGCTGGTTTATGTATTGTGTATTTTTGTTAATCCTATGGCCGTATGTGCAGGTGGATAAACGCTCTGCGCATGGGCCACACATGGGCGCGTTGAGCAATGAATGGCTTGGCGCTTGGCTTTAGTGACTTATGTGTGGACTTGTGTTTGGCGCTGTTGCTTGGGCTCTAGCTACTCAATTGTGTTTGGCGCTGGCGTGCTTGGGCTTTGGCTACTCAATTGTGTTTGGCGCTGGCATGCTTGGGCTCTATATTTGAAACAAGACTACAATGTCATTAGTTAATATAAAGTCTTGGTGTCTCATTGACATGTTAAGGATCGATTCCTTTAAGAAATAAAAAAAAAGAATCACAGGAAAAACTGATGGCATGACAAATTCCTTGGTCTGATAGATCATGTTTCATGGCAAAAACCATTGAGAGAAGCTCGGTATTTGAGCTTGATGTTATTAAATATTTTAATTTGTTCACTTCATTTTATTTTGATTGTGTAAGATTGTGGGGTTGTTTTCTTTCTGTGAAAATAGGGGCAAATAGGTACCATATGGAAAGGAAAAAGATAAAAGAGGTGGTAGGTAATCTCTTTGCTAATACATGTAGCTCCACATACCTTTATATGCAACCGTTGATGATTCTTATTCTTAAGAAAATTCCTTATCACTAATGACATGTATATATCTATTTTTTTTTTGTCACTTTTACTCAAGCTGCCCTTCTGAGGAGACATTAGTATTCTGGCTAGGGAAATCTATAGTCCCATGGGAGCACTGTTAACTTCCATTTCACTCAGAAAAGTTGGCCGGTCAACATTTTTTTTTGTACTCCAATTCTGCTGGAGATTACAGTAAGTAGTGGGTAGATCTAATGTATATGCTTATTGTATGTTAGTGGAGCTTGTGAATTATGTCTTTATATTTATCCTGAAACTTATACCGGGTCATCTTGTACAACAAGATGGATCTGTTTGGCAATCCATTATTTCTGAAATGACGCCCTTGTTTTGTTAATAAGCATTAGATGATGGATTTATGAATTCAAATAATTTGTCATGTATTCTGCTTCTAGTTTGGTTATGAAAAAAAATAAAAAATGTTTTACTTCTAATTGAAAGTGTTATCAACTCTTAGATGATAGGAATACGCTAAAATTGTTTCTGGTCAGTCATGATAAGTCTTTTTAGTTGTGTACAAAGCACTTAAACTGTTGTTTTGGGGTGTCATTTGGAAGCAATTTGTGTAGCATTAACTTATTTCATTTGTGTAATTATGAATTGTCTATTTTCATAGTTTTTTTTTTACAGGTTTGCAAGTGAACAGGTTTTGGTTCTAAAGAAAGAAAACTTAGTTGTAGGTAGGCCCTTAAGGCTCCAGTGCTTCAAACTGAAGCTCTGATACCATGTGTAAGAACCTAATTTAACAAAGCCTAAAAAATTCATAAATTTAAACATAAAATTTCTTTCAACGTATAAGCAATTTCATTATTTAGCATATAAGCATATTCAACAACATGATGATAACCACCTAACACAGCGTAATCATGAAAATACATACCTCTAACTAATGTTATTTCTCCAATCTCCATCTGTCCTCGCTGCTGCTCTGCCCAAACTCTGCCCAAAACCAAATCTTTCCTCCCTGCCAGCTAGGAACAGAGCCTATCCGACTCCCTAGCTCCAGGATTCCGTGAGGATTCCTGGCCCTCGAGCCCAAAACTCCTAGCAACCGATGCTCCCCTGTAACAATCCACCCAAACTCCAAACCAGAAAAATACAAACCAGAAAAATACAGTCCCTAATCTCAAATAATGCTTCCTTTCCCCAAAATTCCAAAAGTTCCTCTCCCGAATGCCTCTGCCCCCTCATATCCTCCTTCCCATTCACCGCCTCCTCCCTTCATTCAATGCCACCCACCTTATCCCTCCAATTAATACCTTATCCCTCCATTCAATGCCTTATCCCTCCGTTCAATGCCTTATCCCTTCATACGTTAAGTTTTCTATTAAATAAATTAAAAATTATTAAGCTTTTAATTCGTTACCCAAACATTAAATGAGTTAATTAATTAATTAATTAATCAACATATATTAAACAATAATTAATTAATTAATATTATTAATAAATAATCATTATTTAACTAATACACATTAGGACAGTTAATTATGTAATTAATTATACTTGATAAACCTTAAGCAATTATTTAACTAGGGTTGTTACAGCGGTGGCAACTGTACTAGCTTTGAAGGGATGAGAGAGTGCACAAAAGTGTGTGTACTTGGTCAGTCTATCAACAATCACCATGATGACACTCTTTCCTTCAGACTTCAGTAACCCTGTGATGAAATCCATGGAAACCTCCTCCCAACGTTGACTTGGGATGGCTAATGGTTGTAAAAGACCTGGGGTGTTAATTGTTTCCACCTTATTTTGTTGGCAAACCAAACATTCTGCCACAAACCTTTGAACATCAGTTTTAAGGCCATCCCAAAAAAAATTCTTCTTGACTCTATGGTAGGTTTTCAAAAATCCTGAGTGCTCTCCTACTAGAGAGGTGTGCAATTCCAATAGTACCTTTTGTTTGAGCTGGGAGTTCTTACACAAATATAAGCAATCTTTGTACCATAGTGAATCATTTTTCCATCTAAATGTATCTGATGCACTGGAATCCTGCTGCAACTTTTGAATGAGAGTCAACACTTTTTCGTCATTCTTCCATTCATCCCTTGCTTCTATTATCCAATCAGGTTGGATGATTGAGATAGCACAAAGAAAGGCCTCGACATCTTCATCCTTTCTTGAGAGTGCATCTGCCACAACATTTTGCTTCCCCTTTTTATAGACGATTTCAAAATCATAACCCAATATCTTGGTTACTCATTTTTGTTGTTCTTCTGAAGATAGTCTTTGTTCCAAGAAGTATTT
>ML792208.1:362817-374597 GCA_009831015.1 Picea engelmannii
ATATATATATATATATATATATATATATATTTTAAATAAATATTGGTCATCGCAATTATGACGCAAACCTTAATTGTTGTGACAGTTTTGCTGTATAAACAATGAAAATATGTCGTCACCTGTGCGACGACAACTTCAATTGTTGTGATAGTTGTGCTATATAAAAAAGAAAAGTTGTCGTCACCTGTGCGACGAAAACTTCAATTGTTGCGACAGTTGTGCTATATAAAAACGAAAAATTGTTGTCGCACGTGCGAAGACAACTTCAATTGTTGTGACAATTTTGCTGTATAAAAATGAAAATTTCTTGTCGCACGTGCGATGATAACTTCAATTTTTGCGACAATTTTTCTATATAAAAATGAAAAGTTTTCGTCGCACATGTGGCGACAACTTCAATTGATGCAACAACTTTGTTATATAAACAACAAAAATTTGTCGTCGCACATGCGACGAAAAATTCAATTGATGCGACGGTTTTGCTATGTAAACAACGATTTTTTTTTGAAATGTTGTTGTCGCTAGTGCAACGACTAATTAAATTATTGCGACAATTTTTCTATATAAAACACGAAAGTTGTTGTCACAATGGGCATCACAATTGAGACAAAATGTTGGTTTCACATAGTTTGCCTATATTGTCGTATTGACGACGATATTTTTTTTTTTGTCACAATTTCCTATGTTGTCGCTCTTGCGATGTTTGTTCAAGTTTGTCGCAATTTCCACGTGACATAAAACGACATTTGAAAGACTCCAGATTTGTCGCAATGTCAACGACATAACGTCGCAAGAGCGTTGAAACAATCGTCACAAAATGACCCAAATGTGCTAGTGTATGTATCGAAAGATCTCTAATTTTCGAGGTTGGGTAGTTGCTATCATGGAATCCATTGATGTAATTGGAATTGGTTCTATCCTTTGAGTCTCAGTTTCTTCTTTTGAAATATTAATTTCATTTTTGGATGAACTATCTAACTTATCTCTTATTTTGTTGGCATTGTTATTGATGATATTATTGATTTCACAGGAATACAACTTTTTACTTTTGCACATGTGCCCTGAATTTTGTACAATGATCATTTGTTCAATGACATTAACCCATTAAATTTCAAGCTTCAAAAATAGAGTTGAAGTTTCCTTATCCACAACAAAGGATTAAGTAAGGGCCTTCTCATAAAGTGAGCAAGAATTAGTTGGAATTGAACTAATAGAAAAGTTAACACTACTAAAGGTTTTTTTAATGAAGAAAAGTGTATTTTCACAAACCACTTTAGATAGAGAAACTTTTGGATACATCTCTCTTTTTGTTTTAAGGAAAACCTCATGGGAAAACCCAAGTGATGCTTCCCCACATTCATGGATGTCATCCCTAGTAAACCCGTCAACATAGACTAGTGTGCCCCACCTAGGGGGATTTGAATTGGGTACTTACTAGCATAGAACTAGCTAATTGCACAACATTGGTGACAATTGGTTGAATTAATCCTTTGGGTTGTATTTCCTCTATGCATTGCCTCAAAGTATTAGTGCTATGGGAAATTCATATCTAGTTTGGTTGATTATGGTTTCAATCTATTCTCTTAAACTCATTATTTTTTATCCTTTTTTTTTTTAATTCAACTTGGGTTTATTTTTAATTATTATACACCACATTATGGCTTACTCCATGGAGTTGTAGAGTTTCATATCATGACACTGGCGCCTCCACTTTGAAAAATGTAGAGTCATATACTCGCATCAATATTTTGGGCTTGTCTTCAACTTTGGTGATTTCCATCTATCTTTCAATTACCATTATCTTTTCATTAAAATTAAAGTGGACATGAGTTCTATCTCTTATCTTTTTGTTTGTGCCTTCGGTGACCATCATATTATAAAAAATCACCTTTTGTATCTCTAATTGTTAATGCTACTACTTGATTTCCTTATTTATCTTCCCTATAAATTTCCATTTATCCTCATTTGTCTCAAACATTGGTGCCCTTTGTCATAGTAGTTTAACACTTTTTGTTGAATTTTCCTTTTCATGCTCTCCTTATGTGATCTCCTTATGCTATTTCAATATGAATTTTCTCATTTTGGGTTGTTGCTTCATCAAGTTTCTTGCCTTGGTATGATTTTAACTTTTAATCCACTTATTTAGTCTTTTGATCCTCCTCTTCTTTGTAATTTTTCTCAAGTTCTCTTATCTTATTCTCTCATTCAAATTCCTCACGTTTTATAGTTCTTTAACTAACTCCTCTTCATTGATCTTTATTTGATTCTCTATCTATATAGTTTTATGGCTATGTTATATTCTTTGAATTTCCTTTACTCCTCTAGTTTGATCTCTTTATCCTCCCTATAGGGAATTCCTCCATTTCCTCCAAGTTCTTTACATTCTTCAATTTCTTCATTTTTTTTTTCTTCTTCTTCTTCTCATTCCTTGGTTAGGTCTTCTTCTTCTTTCTTATTTTCTTAATTTTTTATCTTTATTTTTGAGCTTTTCTAGATTCCACAAATTCTTTCATTTTCTTCGCAATTATTCTTCATTGCACATCTTCCTCATCTTTTCTTTCTCTTTCATATTTTTTCTCTTTTAGTTGTTTGAGACTTTCAACATTTGTCTTCCTAATTTCCTCTGTTTCTTATTTCTTTCTCTTTTCTCTTTGAGTTCTTCTTGGTACCTTTCTCTTTTCATTGCTATTTCCATGCCAAGTGGTCTTTTTTGCAACCATTTTTCATATTTCCCTTTTAACCTCTTGATCTTTGTTTGTTCCTTCTTCCTTTATTTTGATATCTTTTTTTCTTTGTTGACTTGGGTTTATGTACGTTGCATTGAATATTTCACCTCTTCTAATATTTCTTCATATATTTTTTGTTTATTTTCCTCTATAATTTCCTTGAAGTTTGTTTTTATATTTTGGAGTGTTCTCCTTCACATCTTTCTCTAATCTTGTATATTAACCTGAACATCCCTCCTCTCAAGTTTTTCCACCCAATGGTTACTTTCATTAGATGATTGTTTCATCCACTTCTCACAACTTTCTATGATCTTTTTCTATTAACTTGATCATCCCTCCTCTCAAGTTTTTCACCCAAATGGTTACCTTCATCATATGTTTGTTTAATTCTCTCATCAAAACATGTCTTCTCCTTTTTAGCTAGCTTGATGGTTACTCAAGTTTACGTTGCAAACTATTTCTCTTAAGGTTCTTTGATGTCTTCTTCTTTTTCCCCCTTTTTTTATTCTACTTCTAAGTGGCTCGATGGCTATTGTTCTTCTTTCGGTTCCCCTTTCCTATTTTATATAGGAATTCTAATGTTAAGTTTGTTAACAAATAGAGCACAAGCAAGATAATACAAGAACTTGATGAAAAAGATTTATGCATGTTAGAATATTTAGACACTTAGGAGTTAGTTAAGATCAACTTAGTCTAAATTGTATTTAGGTAAAAGTATGTTTCTTTAGTATGCATTTGTAGTTATGTAATCCAATGGTCACGATATGTTCTAGAAATGGAGTGTTTCGACAACTCATATTCTCCTTGATCTTAATGACTACATTGATCCATGGCTTAGCATCTGATTGGTCCACGATATCTATTTAAAGAGCATGGAGGGTCATTTGTTTATGATTGATTGTGAGAAAATCACTTGTAAATATTTTCTTTTGCATTAATATATTTCCTCAAGTGGCCACGTTGGCTGGGGCTGTGGATTGTTTCCCTCTTCGAGGGTTTTAACCACGTAAAATCATCGATGCATTGATCTTTGATTTGGTTGTGTGAGTGGTTACTGAAGTTGTTCATCCTTTATTGGAATAACCTGTTTTTTTGAACATGGTATCAGAGCTCATTCGAAGGCTCGCTCTCGTTGTAGATTGAGGTCTCGAAGCCGTGTTGCCACATTTATGGTTTCTACTATTTTGTATATTTTTGGGACAAGAGGAGTGCTCCATTGCATCTAGAGTGCTTCTTTTAGTTAGAAAAGATTTTTGTTTCACTCGAAAAGGTTTATGTTTTCCCAAGTTACAACCATTTTACTCAGATCTGGAGGTATACAGCTTGAATACACATTTTTTGAATTTTTTTTACAGAGTTAATATTTCGGTTTTCTGTTTTTATTTCTAGGCTGTTACTCTTTTCGTTCTGCATATGCTCTTTTTTATGCGCTCTGTGTAATATCGAAAAATAAAAAAAACATAGCATAAAGTGTTTTCTTGTCCGTGTATGCTCTTTGTTGTGCACTCTAAGTAATCTCGACAAATCGAAAATAGAGATAAAACTTGCATTTTTTGGGTAATCTAACCCCATTTATTGTTGAGATTCATTTTTTTTTCAAAAACTTTCACTTGTGTTTGTATGAGAACACATAAACACAAGTTTTGTGGTAAACAAGCACTTTGAAGTAGAGCTCTAACAACAACAACAACACCCCTATCCTCCTCCTTTACAATTATAATGTGTTTTGCATTGACTCACTTGATTAAAAGTTGTTTTATGTAATAAGAGGTCTTGAGTTCAAGTCTCCTTTTTAATTTACTTTTTCGAAAAGTTTATGCATTCATTGTAAAGTGCATTTCACTTAAATTATAAAGTGAATGCGTATAAGTAGCTTTAATATTTAATTTTTAGTTACTTTTTGATACAACTTAAATTTACAAAGTAACTTCATTGTAAAAGTGATTCACACTTATTCTATAAAAGTACTTCATAAAGTAACTTAGTTGTAAAAGTGAGCTTATATACAAAGTTAGAGAAGGAAGATAATTTTTTGCATCCATTACCACTTATGCCAATTTCTACCTGCCACATGGTGCCTTGGTCACCGCTTATGCCATTTTTCAAAAAGGCATAACTTTCACATCGAAGTCCATTTCTAGTGTTGTTTTTTTGAAACAACCTATTTTTTTGATAGCTTTCCATACAGACTATCAATTTTAGCTTTTAAATCCATATTCTTTGCATATTTTAATATGGCTTCTCCTAGTGATATTTTGCTTACTAATACCAACTACTTCTCATGGAAATCCCATATGAAGGATGTACTAAGAAGTAAAGGATTGTACCAGATTACTTTGGGAAAAGAGAAATCCCCTATTGATGCTAAAAGGAAATCCAAATGGGATAATAAGAATGATGAATCATGTGGACTAATAAAAATGTCCATCTCTCCTGCTTTAAAGTTTCACCTTCAAGGAATTGATGGCCTAGATAAAGCAAAGGAAAATCTTGAAGATGTGTTTCGTAAACACAATGTGATTTGATCCCACTATATTGAAAATCATTTAATGACCTTAAGTCCCAATGTTTTTCCTTGCATTGGAGATTATTTGTGTAAGTTCAAAACACTTAGACTTTTATGTAAAGACTGTCAAATAGATGTGAAGGATGACCGATGCATATATGTCATTCTTGTTAATGTTGGTAGTGAATATTTTGTTTTTGTATCTACCTTTTATGCTACCAAATAAGCTTTAGGGAGTTCTTATCAAACTCCCACTTTTGAGTCTTTTTGTGATTCTTCGATTAGAGAGAAAGATAAGATTTTGCAACTTGGATTGATTAACATTGAAGATACATCTAATAAATCCTTAGTGGCCTAGAAGAAAGATGAATCCAAGAATCCCAAGAAGAAACATCCTTCCCACAACAATAAGGAAAACAAGGGTACCAAACCCTCTTAGCTAGCTTCTACCCCCAATGGTGATAAAGGAGCAAAATCAAAAAGTAAGAAGACTGACAAACATTGAAAATTTTGTGGGTGAGATGGTCACATGGAATCTAAATGTTTTAAAAATATGGAAGCCTTAGAAGTAGTGAGGAAGAAGAAAAACGTCAATATTGAGTCTTCTTCTTCTAACTCTTCTTCTCATGTACATGCACTTTTTGCTTCTGATTTCTCCTTCAATGCAACTTATGCTTCTTCTAATGAGCGTCTTATTGATTATGGAGATTCTTGTCATATGGATAAGGATAAAGCCATCTTTTCTACTCTTAATGAATGCAACACCAAATAAATATTTGTTGGTGATGATAGATCTCTCAGTGTTGTAAGGTCTTGAACAATTCAGGCAGATAATGGTAATTTCAATGATGTATTATGTGTTCCAAGTATTTCCTGCAACCTTCTATCAGTGTATCAAATCACTCATTCAGGTGAAGTTAAAACCATAGAGTTTTCACCTCACCAACTTGTAATCAAGTATTTAAAAGATCCTAATCATGTCCTAACATTGGAAAAATGAAATTGTTGATGATATTACCAGGCTGTACAAATTTGATAACTTTGGGTCATCAACTTTTCCATCAGTTTTTGTTTCTCATAATGATGACTTTAGAAAACTTTGACATGAGTGGATTGGTCATATAAACTATCACTCATTGCAACAACTATGTAATCAACATATGGTGATTGGTCATCCTCATTTCTTACAGAGATGGTGTTTGTGCTGATTGTGTTCTTGAAAAACATCATCGAGATAGTTTTAAAAAACATACCACTTGGAACACCTCAACCCCTTTGTAGTTGGTTCATATTGATCTGTGTGGTCTAATTTCTTCTCCTTTTTTATTTGGGTGCAAGTACTTATTTACCTTCATTGATGAATTCTCCATACAGAATTGGGTTTACTTCTTAAAACTTACGAGTGAAGTTTTTGACAAGTTTTTTTCCTACAAGGCCCTTGTAAAAAACAATTTAGACATCAACTTTAAAATTTAAGAACAAATAATGGAGATGAATATATGAACAACAAATTTAAAATTTATTGCACTAAATAGGGAATTCAAATGCAACACATTGTTCCCTATACACCACAACAAAATGGTGTTGTTGAGAGAAAGAATCTCATATTAAAAGAAATGGCCAATTGTATGATCCAATCTAAGGGATTAAGTCTTCATTATTGGGTGGAAACCATCAATTGTGCAAATTACATAGTAAATACCAATTTGGTAGTGTAGCATGGGATCACATTCTTGATGAGAAAAGGAAAGCATTGTAGTCTAAAAGTGAGAAGTGCATTTTTGTTGGATATTTTGAAGATGTATAAGGTTATAGACTTCTTCAACCATTCTAATGAAATTATTATTACAAGATATGTTAAATTTGATGAAAATATCTTGGCCTGCGGTCCTAATTCAACATGTGTGTCATCTTCGACCTACAATACATCTTTGACATTTGTGTCATCTTCTGTTCCTATTCTAGTTTCTCCTTTAGATGATGACAATGAGGATGAACATCCACCTCCACCTACTCACCTTCCTCTATATGAGTCTGTTGAACATGAACTTGCACCAATACCACTGCTTCCAGATGGGTCCGTTCAACTCGAGAAGAAACTAGTGATCTTGTCGGTGATCTTGGATATCAATGTAGGATGTTCACGGTTCCAACGAGCCTCTTCTATTTTGGATAAAGTTTCAGAGAATCATGATTAAAAAACATTTGCAGAAGCTTCAAGCCATATAGATTGGTACATAACAATGAATGAAGAATATCACCTTCAGGGCGAATGATTTTTCTTCTGAAAGGAAGAAAATTGTCATATGTAAATGCGTGTATAGAAATAAGTATGCATTAGATGGAAGTGTTGAAAAACACAAGGCATGATCAGTTGTGAAAGGATTCTCTCAAGTTGAGGGCATTGAATATAATGAAACCTTTCTCTCGTAGCCAAAATGAATTCCATCCGCCTTGTTCTAGTCCTTGTTGCATCAATTTAATGGGAGGTCCATCAGATGGATGTTAAATTTTCCTTCTTGCATGGGGATTTGCAAGAATAAATCTACATGGAATAACCTCCTAGCTATGTCCATAATGACTCTAAACTTGTTTATCGCCTTAAGAAATATCTTTATGGTCTTAATAAAGCTCCTCAAGATTGGTATGTCAAAATGGATAGTTTTTTTGTTAACATTGACTTTTCTAGATGCCATTCCGACCCTAATGTCTATACCAAAAAAGTAGGAAGCCATTCAATAAATGTTTTTCTTTATATTGATGACCTTATCCTCACTGGTAATGACCCTAAACTTTTAACCCGTGTGAAATCCAACCTAAAAAATAAATTTGACATGACAAACTTAGACTATTTTCATTATTTCCTTGGCCTCCAAGTATTGCGAACTAAGGAAGAATTTTTTCTTTCCCGGTCTAAGTATGCTTGTGACCTTCTTTGCTGCTTTCACATGCATGATTCTAAACCATCCCCTTCTCGCTTCTAGTTTGGAGTAAAACTTTCCGCCACCTATACTATTCTCGAATTTAATGCCACTTCATACCATCTATTAGTTGGTAGCCTCTTATATTTGACTCATACCCATCCTAATATTTACTTTGGCATTGGCCTTGTTTCCAAATATATGCAAACAACCCATGAAATCCATTGGAAAGTGAAAAAATGTTTACTTTGGTTTGCTTGGGGTACAATTCAGTTTGGGATACATTAAAATTAAAGGGGGACTCCCTTATTGGTTGGTTTCACTGATTCAGAATGGGCCAATGACCTTGATGATCAAAATTCTACTGCATGCTATGTTTTTAGCCTTGGTTTCGGACTTGCAACTTGGGATTGTAAGAAACAATAGGCTCTTGCTATTTCTTTTGCAGAAGCAAAGTACCGAGAAATAGTTAATGCAAGTGAATAATCCTTGTGGCTTCTACAGATCCTCTTAGACTTTGGATTCTAGTAGCAACATCCGACCACCCTCTAGTGCGACAATCAAAGTGCCATCAAGCTCACCAAAGATATAGTTCAACATCAGTGCAACAAACACATAGAGATACACATGCACTTCATCAAAAAGCTCATTCATGATTGAGTTATTGAAGTGCCCTTTTTCCCTACACAAGATCAAGTTGTAGACATTTTCACAAAGTCTCTTACAGAAGTGAAGTTTTCCAAACTTCAATCTATGTTAGGAGTTCATGAAGTTGTCATTAAGGGGGGATAGGATTTAATTCCTCCTTCCTTCTCCTATTGTGTCGCCTTTGTAAATCCTTCAATCCTATCCCAAGTTGTTCTTAAAGGGGGATGTTAGGATATTTAGACACTTAGGAGTTAGTTAAGATCAACTTGGTCTAAAGTATCTTTAGGTAAAAGTGTATTTGATAGTGAGTTTATTTATTATGAATTTGTAGCTATATAATTCAACGGTTACGATATGTTCTAGAAATAGAGTGATCTAACAACTCATATTATCCTTGATCTTAACAACTACATTGATCCATGAATTAACACTATATTGGTCCATGATCTCTATTTAAAGAGAATGGAGGGTCATTTGTTGATGATTGATTATGAGAAACTCTCATGTAAAATATTTTCCTTTTGCATTAATATATTGCCTCAAGTGGCCAGGTTGGATGGGGTCGTGGACTATTTCCCCCTTCGAGGGTTTTAACCATGTAAAAACATTAGTGTATTGATCTTTGATCTAGTTGTGTGAGTGGTTACTAAAGGTGTTTGTCCTCTGTTGTAATACCCTGTTTTGTCGAACAATGACATTCTCTACACATGTATTGATCTCATGACATCAATTTATAATACATATATTTGACCACTTCTGGACCTGGATCTCACTGACAACTCATCAGTGGATCATGAAAACACCTCATCAATAGATAAATATTACAAATCATAACTAGGTGGTCTTAGAATTTGTGATTCTCTAGGGACTTAGTGTTGATTAAGGTTGGTTGTCATTGATGTCAACCCTTGAAGAAAGTCCAACAGAAAATTCTGGTAGCACAAAGGTTTGGGTAATGGACCCAAGTTTGTTTGATGTAAATATGACTCATTATTTTCTTGTCATAGTTGATAAGAAGTAGAAGTGGATGGAATCCAAAGTGGTCCCCTTATGGTGGAAGCCCTCACGGGAAGACGCTTTTCGAATTGAGTTATCCTAGAAGTATGGTTAGAGAACCCATGCTTAATTGTGGAATACTGAGATGGAGGTTAGTGAATTTGTCAGTGAAACTATCCTAGATGGATATTGCTTGTCATACCATTTCCGGTGGTATGTGGAACGTCACATAACTCCTCATGGTTAGAGAGTTATGGCCATGTGAAGTTGGAGGACTCTCATGAGTCATCTAGAAGCCCCAAAAAGTCAAAGTGTTTGCAAAAAAATTTATTTAAATAATTAAGTTAATGTTGAACTCCCTAAAATAAGGAAAGTGGGATGCTACATGAAAGTATAAATAAGAGGCAAGGCTCTCTCATTTTATCACACTTGAACACATTGAATATATTTTGTTGTGTAAGGCTTATTGCAAGTACTCATTGATACATCTGAAGTTGCAAAATTCTGAGGTAGTACGAAGGGTTGACAACGAAAGTTTCAGAATTACAATGAATACAAAAAAATCCTAGTTTCTGAGGCGTACACGGGCTGACAATGTATTAGGGTGCGTACAGTACGTGAGCTGACAATGTATTAGGGTGCGTACGTACGCGGGCTGGCAATGCATTAGGGTGCGCACATGTTGATAAATCCATGGAAACTTGAAGAAATGAAGATTCAGATGTTCTAGATTCTAAGATCGAGCTCCCAGGAAGGTCTACAATTCTTAGATACAAATCAGATCTATCCATTGGTTCAAAAGGTATGTCTTATTTCTATGAATAGTTGGATTTTGATGTATGCATGAGAAATGGTTATGGAGATTTGAGAATTATCCCTAGAGAGACTAGTGGTTGCATGAGATCTTCTGCATAAGTAAGATCTACAGAAATATAGTTCTGATATATTTATCATTGATACTTCTTATTGAGGCACATCTTGTATTTCTTGGCATATGGTTAAGGGTTTTTGTGGTACATGGTTGAGAGCTTGTAATTGTGAAGTGGTTGATGTATTGAGAGGTTGAATATTAGAAAGGGTTTGATGACTAGATCATGTGAGGGTTATTATAATTGTTCATGATTACACACACCTATATGGCACATGACTAGAGAGAGATATATATGCTTAGGGTAAAGGTTATGTACGAGGATGCATGTACAGGGTACAATTCCAGTCTGGATATAGTGATAGGTTACAAATCTATGTGAAAAATTTACAGAGGGTCAGAAGTTTTCAAAGAGAAAGAAAACCCTAGTTTTTAGAAGGAATATGCAGGCTGCATAACAGTTTGATCATGTACATACGCAGGCTACATAACATATAGGGTGCATACATACGTGTGCTGCAACACTACATGTCGCTTACCTATTGTATTTTGTTGATACATGTTTAGTTCAGGTACATATTGATTACATGGAAGTTGTACAGATTGGATACATGTCAGTGGTACAGGTTGATACAGTTGTACAATGATATATCTCTTAGTGATAGTGTGGCAGTGGTTCCATCATTCTACTTATACGTTAGGGTGGTTGGATGGGGCAAGGATAGGTGGTTGTAGCCACTTTCCGGTTGTATCCAGAGAACATAGGGGGTTGTAGCCTCCTTCTAGTTGTAGCCAAAGAATAGGGGAGTTGGAGCTTCCCTAAGGTTGTAGCCTGAGAAACTAGGGGGTTGGAGCCTCCTTCCAGTTGCAGTTGGAAAACAAAGGAAGTTATTTCTTCCAATGAATGTAATTCTTCAAGACATATAAGAAAAAACATTCTATGGTTTTCTCCCGCTTTTGGTTTCCACGTAAAAACACTGGTGTACTATGTATGCGTATGATTGTTCATTTGTTCATTGCTTATTTACTCTGTAGTTATTGGATGATAATGATACATTGATACAACACTTGGATTATATGGTTAAAAAGGATTATATTTCTCTATTACTGATTCA
>ML792208.1:374666-385323 GCA_009831015.1 Picea engelmannii
CCCAATAATCCAACAATTGGTATCAGATCTGGTTCCTTCAGAAATCAGTTTAACCACTGAAAGGTAGATCATGGAGAACAAAAACTTGTATAAAAATGGAATACCACAGTTTGATGGAGAAAAGGATGCATTTTGGAGCATAAGGATGAAGACATATATACATGCACAAGGATTTGAAATTTGGCAATCAATCGTAGATGGATACACAACACCAACAATTCCGCCAATAAATGACAAAGCAATGAAACTCGGTCAGAATAATTCCAAAGCTAGAAATGAATTTCTGAATGGTCTTGGTGAAATGGTATTCACCAAAGTTGCACATTGTAAATCTGCTAAAAGAGATTTGGGACAAACTTCAAAATATTTATGAAGGAGATTCAAAATTCAAAGCAACAAAGCTTCAAACTTACAGAGGCTAGTTCGAACAACTAAAGATGAAGGAAGATGAGAATATTGTAGCTTACTTCTTACGAGTCGATGAAAAAATAAATGCAATCATGGGATTGGGAAAATAAATCAAAGAATCTGTAATTGTTCAAAAGGTACTAAGATATCTTCCTATGAGATTTGACCCTAAGATATCAACACTAGAAGAAAGAACAAATTTAAACTCAATAAGCATGGACGAACTACATAGAATCTTCACAACATGTAAAATGAGAACTGAACAAGAAGATCCAAATGTAAAAGAAGAAGCCTTCAAAGAATCCAAAAGATCAAAGAAAAAGGGAAAACAACAAGAAAAATAACATAGCAACAATATTGACGTCTCCAAAGATGATGAAGAAGTGGACAACTTTGTCCAAAGACTGAACAAGGGACAATAGGTATAGAGGTAAGCTTCCTTTAATTTGTTTTAATTGTGATGGTATTGGTCATTTTGGTAACAAATGTCCTCATAAGAAAAAGAGAAATGATGAAGGTTACTAAAAAAGAAAACAAACATATAAAGGCAAAAGAACCACAAAGAAAGTTTTCAAGCAAAGCTTATGCATCAAAGAAGACATCTCATCATCAGATGAGGATGAAGTCAGTGACAGTGAGACATAAATAGTTCTATTCATGGCAGTACAAGAATCTGATAAAGAAGACTCCGAAGAGGAATATGAAGAATCCGAAGAAGAATATGAAGAAGTCGAAGAAGAAATTGAAGAGGCAGAAGTTGACTACCGAGAGGAATTGTTGAGTGCCATAGAAGTTATCAGAAGAGAAAAGAGGAAAAACAAGAAGCTACAAGCGAAAATAGACAAGAAAGAAGACACTCAGGAATTAGAACAAATGATCACAAATTTGAAGGTTCAAATTGAAGAAGATAAAATAATTGAAGAAGAACTCAAAGAAAAACTAGAAGGAAGAGACAAGATCATTGAAAATTTGGAAACAGAGATTGTCACATTAAGAAAGGATCTTCAAAAGAAAAATATGCAAAACAACTCAAAAGTTTTGAATGACATTATCAACAGTCAAAGGCCTAATCATGACAAGTCCAGACTTGGATACAATCAAACAGAAAATGGATCAAGCTCCAAAACAACAAAGCAAGAAACATATCCAAAAATCTATGAAGAAACAATCGAAGGGGATAGGAAGGTCTAAAGAGAAAATTACAGGGACACTCCTCCACCAAGAAGATTCATATTTCAGAATCAATGACTGATAGAAACAAATATGTCTCAGGAAGAAGAAGTATTCATAAGAGCACCTCCTTTCAAAATATCTTCAACTCCCAGGTATCAAACTGTCTTTTTTGGTTTATGTTATGCATGTAATAATTTTGAACATTAAGCTATGAATTGCAGAGCTAACAACAAGAAAATAAACAACTTTGAAATTCATACACAAAAGGGTTATCCAAGAAATCCTAGTGAAACATAGAGAAGACGTTACAACAGGTTTGAATCATTGAACACTAAAGTGTAATGCTACAAGTGTAACAACTTTGGACACATGGCCAAAGATTGCAGAATGACAATCCCTCCTAGAGAACAAAAATAGAACAACAACAATCACAGACAGGAACCTCAGAAAAGGACATGGATAAGAAAACATAATCAGTATAACAATGAATAATGCACACTCGCTCTGCAAGATAAGAAGAAGAAACATGGTTGGTATGTTGACAGTGGCTGTTCAAAACACATGACAGGTGATAGAGACAAGTTTATTATATGAATAAAGAAAAGAGATGGATCAGTCTCCTTCGGAAATGATGATTCAACTAAAATCATTGGAAAAGGCACAGTCAGAATTGGGAACACGAATACAAAGGTAAAAAATGTTCTACTAGTAGAATATATGAAACATAATATTCTACGCGTGAGTCAAATGTGTGACCAAGGTCATAAAGTTACTTTCAATTCACAAAAGTGCAAGATAAGAAAAGAAGGTTAAGGAAAATTGATTGCTACAGCTGCAAGAACTTCAAGCAACATATATGTGTTAAGTGAAATTGGAAATGAAAAGTGTTGTCTAGGAAAGGAAGATGAAAGTAAGACATGGCACAGAATAAAGGTTCACATACATTTTGATAACCTTTTCAAATTCAGCAAAAGATAAGCAGTCATAGAAATGCCCCAGATCACGAAACCAACCAACACTTTATACAAGCATTGTCAACAAGGAAAGAAAACAAAGACCAGGTTCAAATCAAAGGAATATTCAATGACAAGACCACTGGAAATTGTGCATACTGATCCAGTTGGACCAACTACAACAAAGGGTTTAAAAGGTGAGAAATACTTTATGTTATTAGTTGATGATTACACAAGAATGACTGCAGTTTTCTTTCTCAAGAATATGTCAGAAGATTTTGAAAACTTCAAGATCTACAAGGAAATGGTTGAAAATGAAATGGATTCAAAAATAAAATGCTTGATATCTGATAATGGAGGAGGGTTCATTTCAAAGGAATTTATGGACTACTGCAACAATCATGGAATAAAAAGACAATTCTCCATTGCTAGGACACCTCAACAAAATGAATTTGTTGAAAGAAAGAACATGATAGTGCAGGAAATGGCTCAAACAATGCTAACAGATTCTAAATTGACAGATATTTTTTGGACACAGGCAGTGCATACAACAATTCACATTCAAAATAGAGTAATGCTCAGAAACAACACTGACAAAACTCCCTACGAGCTATTGAAAGGAAGACCAACAAATGTGAAGCACTTCAAAGTTTTTGGAAGCAAATGCTACATCAAAAGAGAAGATGGCAGAATGGGAAAGTTTGAATCTCGTGTGGACAAAGGAGTACTTGTTGGTTACTCAAGTACAAGGAAAGCATACAAGTTTTACAACCTTAGATTGAACAAATTTATGGAAAACATCAATGTAACAATTGATGAAACATGTAGACAAGAATTAAAGGAAGAAGAAAATGAATCAATGGAACAACTTTACAAAGAAGAAACAAAAAATGAAAAAGAAGGGGAAGATGAAGAGGATCCGATAGAAGCAGAAGAGAAAGTTCCTCCAAAGACACCTAGCGGACGAGTACAGAAGAATCATCCTTTAGATCAGATTATCGGAAAAAAAGATGCAGGAGTTGAGACTAGAAGAAGAATGCATTCACCAGAACAAACACACCTAACACTCTCATCTACAATTGAACCAACCTGTTTTGAAGAGGTCAGCAAGGATGAATTTTGGAATAAGGCCATGGATGAAGAATTGGATCAAATAAAGAAAAATGACACTTGGGAATTGGTTCCAAGACCAAAGGATAAGAATGTGATTGACACAAAGTGAGTATACATGAATAAATTGAATGAATATGGACATGTTATAAGGAACAAATCTAGATTGGTATGTAAAGGATATGCACAGGTTGAATGAATCGAATTTGAAGAGACATTTTCCCCAGTTTCCAGAATGGAAGCAATCCAATTTATTTTAGCTTATGCATGCTCCAAAAATATTAAAGTGTATCAGATGGACATAAAATTATCTTTTCTGAATGGGGAACTTGAATAAGAAGTCTACATTGAACAACCAGAAGGATTTCAGTTGTCAGAGAACATAGATTATGTGTGTAAATTAAAGAAGGCCTTGTATGGTCTAAAACATGCTCCTAGAGCATGGTACTCTAGTCTGGACAAATATTTACAGCAGGAAGGGTTCAAAAAATCAAGTGCAGACAACAAGATCTACATAAAGGTAAGTCAAGTTAGTATTTTATTAATTGAAGTTTATGTTGATGATATTATTTTTGGTAGTGATGATTACAGGTTAAGCCAGAAATTTGAAAAGGATATGCAAAATGAATTTGAACTGTCATTACTTGGAGAACTATCCTTCTTTCTGGGACTTCAGACACGTCAAAGAAACCAAGGAATTTTTATTTCTCAAACCAATTATATCATAGAAATACTAAAGAGGGTTGAAATGGAAGATTGCAAACCAGTTATCACTCCCATGCAAACCAACTGCAAGTTGAGCAAAGATGATGATTCAAAGTCTACAGATCAAAGGCAATACATGTAAATGATTGGTAGCCTACTATATGTGACAACATCCAGACTAGATGTAATGAAGGAAGTTGTACAGGTGGCACGATTTCAAGCATCACCAAAGGAATCACATGTATTAGCAGTGAAGAGGATTTTCAGATATTTCAAAGGAACAAAAGAGTTTGGATTAGGGTATCCAAAAGGAAAGGATCTATCACTTATTTCCTACATAGATGCAGATCGGGTAGGTTGTATTGATGACTGACGAAGAACCAGTGGAGCAACATTCTACTTGGGTGAGTGTTTAGTATCATGGCTAAGAAAGAAACAATCATCAGTATATTTATCTATAGTCGAGGCATAGTATATTGCAACAACAACATGTTGTACACAGGTTCTTTGGATGAAACAAACTCTGACAGATATACAGGTTGAGTATGATGAGCCCATTCCAATCTATAGTGATAATACAAGCTCCATCAATATCTCAAAGAACCCGGTGATGCAGTCCAAGACAAAGAACATTCCAATCAAGTATCACTTTCTAAGGGAACAGGTTGCAGAAAAGAACATTAGAGTTGAGTATGTGGGCACAAAAGAACAAGTGGCAGACATCTTTACAAAACCACTTCCACGGGAAGCCTTTGAGTATATTTTCCAGAGACTCAGAGTTATTTCTACTCCAAAATGAATTCTTTTGAATGCTTATCTTTTATGTCTTATATGTACACGAGGAAGCACCATAAAGAGGACATGTCAGTTAGTGGGAGTAACCCTGGATGGAAACATATCTTTGCCATTGATGACAAAGGCAGAGATATTTATCAGATGCAGAGGACAAAGGCATGATTCTAGGGGGAGAAATGGTCACAGAGATGTAGAGGAAATATGCATGGTTCCAGGGGGAGCATCAGTGATATGACTCCAGTATTGCATGACATGATTTCAATATTGGATCAGAGTGTTTTCATCAATGCCAAAGGGGGAGATTGTTGATTAAGGTTGGTTTTCATTGATGTCAACCCTTAAAGAAAGTATGGTATAAAATTCCGGTAGCACAAAGGTTTAGGTAATGGACCCAAGTTTGTTTGATGTAAAGATGAATCATTATTTTCTTTTCATAGTTGATAAGAAGTAAAAATGGATGAACTCCAAAGTTGTCCCCTTATGGTGAAATCCCTCACGGGAAGATGCTTTGTGGATTGAGTTATCCTAGAAGTATGGTTAGAGAACCCATGCTTAATTGTGGAATAATGAGATGAAGGTCAATGAATTTGTCAGTAAAACTATCATAGATGGGTAGTGCTTTTCATACCATTTCTAGTGGTATGTGGAACGTCACATAACTCCTCATAGTTAGAGAGTTATGGCCATGTGAAGTTGGAGGACCCTCATGAGTCATCTAGAAGCCCCAAAAAGTCAAAGTGTTTGTAAAATAAAATATTTAAATATTTAAGTTGATGGAGAACTCCCTAAAATAAGGAAAGTGGGATGCTACATGAAATTATAAATAAGAGGCAAGGTTCTCTAATTTTATCACACTTGAACACATTGAATATCTTTTGTTGTGTAAGGATTATTGCAAGTACTCATTGATACATATGAAGTTGCGAAAGTCTGAGGTAGTACGACGGGTTGATGACGAAAGTTTCAGAATTACATGGAATACAAAAAAACCCTAGTTTCTGAGGCGTATGCAGGTTGACAATGTAAAGGGTGCGTATAGTACGCGGGATGACAATGTATTAGGGTGTGTACGTACGTGGGCTGGTAGTGTATTAGGGTGTGTACATGTTGGTAAATCCATGGAAAATTGAAGAGATGAAAATGAAGAGGTTCTAGATTCTAAGATCAATCTCCTAGGAAGGTCTACAATGCTCAGATACATAAGATCTATCCATTGGTTCAAAAGGTATGTCTGATTTCTATGAATAGTTGGATTTTGATGTATGCATGAGAAATAGTTATGGAGATTTGAGAATTCTCCCTAGAGAGACTAGTGGTTGCATGGGATATTCTACACAAGTAAGATCTACAGAAATACAATGCTGGTATATTTATCATTGATACTTCTTGTTGAGGTACATCTTGTATTTCTTAGCATATGGATATGGGTTTTTGTGGTACATGGTTAAGATCTTGTAATTGTGAAGTGGTTGATGTATTGAGAGGTTGAATATCAGAAAGGGTTTGATGACTAGATCATGTGAGGTAATGGCAGAAGTGTCCTCAAACACACACTTTTATTAAACAGGAAAAAAAATTACATATGAGAATTTGCAAGAGTTTACACCCGAACACTCCAACACTCTTGCAATGAGCTATATATAAGCTAAATGTCCTAACAAATTCTAGTTATGGATCACTTATTAAATAAACAAGTGTCCATTTACAATAAATTATATCTTAACAATATTCTAACTATACTCCTAATTTAGAGCCTAATATACGACACCTTTCTAGAGTCACATCTTTCACAACAATACTCTATTTCTAAATGTCTCCATTTATTAATCAAATATTCTAGATTATTAATTTATTATTCTAAATTAATAATTATTTTATCAAAGTATTTTAAACTATGATATTTGTATTTTGGATCATCTAACATTCCCCCCTATGATCCAAAGATACATTACAATAGACACCAAGTTCATCCCTGAACTTAGTAAATTTTATTCTGCCAAGAGGTTTCGTGAAAATGTTGGAGATCTGATCTTCCGAAGGACAATAAATTGGCTTGATGACATCCTTTGCAATGAGTGATATGATATGATGATACTTGGTGTCCACATGCTTTGTCTTTGAATGAAAAACTGGATTCTTGGCAAGCTTAATGGCTAACTGGCTGTCGATGAATAATGATGTATCTTTTGCTTGAGAAATGCCCAAGTCCTGCAAAACTCTGCGTAACCAAACAATTTCACATGTTTCTTCCCATGTTGAGATGTATTCTGCTTCTGCTGAAGAAGTGGCCATTGTATATTGTTTCTTACAACTCCAAGACACTGCTGTTGAACCCATGTTCATTAAATAACCTGATGTTGATGCTCGATCATCAATACTTCCAGCAAAGTCGACATCTGAAAAACCACCGAGTACAATTTTTTTAGTCTTTTTGTAAATAAGACCAAAATATTTTATTCCTTGGATATATCAAAGAACTCTTTTAGCTGCATTCCAGTGGCTATCCCGTGGTTGCTGCATAAAGCGTGAAAGAATACTGACTGCATAAGATAGATCTAGTCAAGTGTTTTTCAAATAAATCAAGTTGCTAATTAATTGTCTATAAGTAGTGTTGTCTACCATTTCCCCCCCTTCAAATTTTGAAAGTTTCAAGTGTTGTTCCATAGGGGTAAGAGATGGTTTGCAATCCTACATTCCAATCGCTGAAGAAATTCTGCTGCATACATACTCTGAGAAATGAAAATATGATGTGGACATTGGAATACTTCAATTCCAAGATAGTAGTGAAGTAGTCCCAAATTTGTCAGCTTAAAACCTACATGTAACTCCTTTTTCACCTGTGCAATATGATCATCATTGTTTCCAGTAATGATCAAATCATCTACATACATAACAAGAATCACCAGATATGAACCCTGTTGATGTATACACAAAGTATCATTAGTTTCACTTCGTTGAAAACCAACCTTCCTAAGGTATTCATCCATTTTGGTATACCAAGCTCGGGGAGCTTACTTTAACCCATATAAAGCCTTGATTAATTTGCAGACTTTATGTTCCTGGCCTTCAATTTCAAAACCTAGTGGTTGTTTCATATATACATCTTCTTGTAAGTCTCCGTTGAGAAAAACACTTTTTACATACATTTGATGAACTTTCCAAACTTTCTGAGTGGCCAATGCAAGTGTTAATCGGATGGTATTCCATTTAGCTTTAGGAGAAAAAGTTTCCTCATAATCAATGCCTTCCTGCTGCGCAAAACCTTTAGCCACAAGTATTGCTTTATACTTGTCAATTTCTTCATGTTGGTTGTATTTAATTATGTAAACCCATTTGCATCTGATGGGTTGAACACTTGTAGGACAATCAACAAGTTTCCAAGTGTTGTTATCAATTACTGCTTTATACTCTTCAATCATAGCCTGTTTCCATTCTTTATGTTTTACTGCTTCTTTTTATGTGGAAGGTTCAGTAAAATCATTTGCTACCAAGGAAAAATTTCCTTCACTGTTGTGTGATCCCCTTGTTCCTGTTTTACTCTCCTCATTAGGCTTTACATCTTTCAAAAGTTGAACTTCCCATTTTGGTAGTTGATGTTCACTTGTTTGGGGATCTGAATTACCGTTATTGTAAATTGGATTAATGTAAACTGCTGTTCGTCAATCAGTTGAAGATTCTAGAGATGTAGAATCATTATTAGATGAACTGTCGCTGCTAGGAGATTCCGATGAACTGTTGGAAGACCCAGATGGTGTTGTTGAAGTAAATGGACTGGATGTATCATATTCAAATGAAGGAAAATCAAGTTCATACCAATTTTGTGAATTTGGTTGACTTTGCATTTTTCCTTTTCTTTGATTGCCTTTAGTTTCTAACTTTTGAAGAAGTCTCTCTATTTCTTTAGCACTCTTACTTTCGGTTTCATAAAAAATTACATCCCTTCTTACAATAAATTTTCCATTGGACAAAAGTCGGTACCCTTTCTTCTCATCAGAATACCCAATCATTGTGAATTTAAAGCTTCTTGAGTCAAGCTTAGTTCGTTTTTCTTTCGGAACTAAGGCATACCATACTGATCCAAAAACTCTGAGATGTTTAACTCAAGGTTTGAAACCAAACCATGATTCATAAAGTGTGATTCCGTCAAAGGAAGCAGTTGGAGATATGTTCCTTAAGTAGATAGTTGTATGGGTTTCTTCTACCCAATATGTAGGACTTAACTTTTTAAAGGTTAATGGGTGAAATCATGAAGGTGGGTTACACTTTAGCTTGTTTTATGAGAAAAAAAACTGTATTTTCACAAGTTATTCAACTTCCGACATATAAAAGTATTTTTTTTATTTCGAATTTCACTTTACAGTAAAAACAAAACTTGTGAAGAATTGTGTTAGCTTTCCAATGACTATTTTTCAAATTTTTTTTTATCACGATTTGATATATCAATTTGACAATTTTTTAACAGTATGTTTCTTAAACACGAAATGAATGATAATGAGTTACTTATTTCTACAACAATGTTTTTTTTATTAAACTTATGTTTTGAAGAAACAAAATATACTGCAACAATCTAGAGAGACTCTATTTTATTATGACTATCATTTTTAATTTAACGGATGAATATTATAATTTCTAGAATTTTTTGAAGTTGACCAGGCTGAAAACGTTGCAGAGTTTAAATACATGTTTTTCTACACCTCATATCTATCTTAATTTTTACGTAAAACTAAAATCTAAATATACCCTTTTGAAAAGAACAGTTTAAGGATTATGAATATATTTTTTTCAAAATTTTTCACTGTATATTTTTTGAGATACCGATATTTCATTTCACCGAATCATAATGTCTGCTGAAAATATTATGTAGTGAGTTTTTAAAAAAATTAAATAAAATTAGATAAAAATAATGAAAATGAAAAAAAATTATACGAATTGAAAGTAGATTCAATTTTGGAAATGCTGGTGTCATTTTCGAAACCAAATTCTCAATGTTTGTAGGAGTCTGCAACCTCTGAAGTTTAGCTATGCTTGGGGCATTTCTTTGGTTTCGGTTTTCAGTGGCAATATCATGTTTTCGGCCGAAAATATGTTTCGGCCGAACAATAAATGCTTCGATCGAAAGAATAAAATTTAACGGAATCCGTTAAATTAAACGGTTTCCCGATCTTTCGGCCGAAAGGCTGTCGAACGAAATCCGATCGCCGGAAAATATGAAACGAGACGTCGTATACGTTTGAAAATATGAAATGACACGTCGTTTAAGTTCTTTTCGTTCCAAATGGTATAAATAGGATTGCAACCGAACAAATTTAACACAATCCATCAAATGAACAAAAAGATATGAGCTCGAGGATAAGGATTTCAAAGCACTTGTCTTACTGATTGTCACTATATTCTTTTCTTTTTTTCTTTATTCCCTCTGTTCCATAGGCTTAATCGGAGGATCGATATCGATACATGGTGGTTTTTTAAAACACTTCAACAAAGTTTCGAATCATCTTTTTGGTTTTTGTTGA